>JAODPA010116120.1:0-18790 GCA_025585075.1 Nepenthes mirabilis
AAATTATAAATCTTTAGATTGCATCTCAGGTTTGAATGAAGAAAAGAAATTTTTTTATGTGCATTTATTTATCCTAATAATAAATTATATGAGTTAGATTTGACGACAGCTTTTGATGGTATTAAAAGTCGGGTCGTCACAGTTTCTGACAAGATAGTGGAAGTTGAGATTGTTTACCATTCTAAGCCAGCTCATCGTAATCCTCATAAGCTTAATAGCAAAAAATGGGTTGCCAAAAGTCTAAATCAGCAACCAAATTGCCCTCAGGCTCCCGCTCATGGACCTGGGAGTCATGTTGGAGTGGTGGTCCATCCATCCGATCAAATGCTAGGTGCTGAGGCACTAGTGGATGCCAGCTCCGCACAAGTAAAATCCAGCGGAAAGGGGCTTGTGCTGTGCTCTATACCAGCTGACTCTGAATCTAAGCTGGCAGAGGCTGATGTGGGCTCTAAAGGCTTCTCCTCGGAAATGGAGGGTAACTTGGATCATTTGACACCAGCTGTCAGCGTGCGGGTGGGAAAAGGTTCGTGGATGGCTAAAAGCAAGTCTCATCCTGAGGTTATACCTGCTGGACCAGTGCCGGAGTCCAATTCCTTTGCGGCATTACAGTGCCCAGAGGCGGACACCCATTTAGACCCTTCTGCTGGGGCCTATGTGCATCCTAGTGCAGAAGCTGAGGCTGACACATTAGCCGGATCAATTACTTCTGATGCTGGGGTTTCCCATGAGGCTGTTGCCCTGCTTGAGGGTACCCGGGCTGCTGGCTCTCTTCCTGGACCCCTCGAGGTCTCGCCTGATTCCCACGTTTCGGGTCCAATTGAAGTGGTAGATCTTGATATTACCCCTGAATCTATCTCTCGGATCGTTCAGAAATACTCTCTGGATGGCTCTCCTGTTGTTCTAGCCGGGTCTAGCACTGTGAACAAGAAGGTTACTTTGGATGGTAGTACTCCAGACGCGGATCTGATCGTCGATCAGACCCCTATCTCTGATTCAGATGATGAGGATTCATATGAGAAGGAACCGTTGTACTTGGCTTTTCAGCAGCTCCTGGACTCAGATGGCTCTCGTCAACTATTCCATAACGCCCTTGCAGAGCATAGGAGACTAGTGACGGACTTCCTGAACAGGTGCTGGCAGGATATAACTGATGAGAACTTTAGTAAGTTCCGCTCAGCCTTTCCGTTGGATGCGGCAGATAAGGGGTTTCCCCATGATGCTTATTTGTTGGCTTTCCAACTAGTTTTTACGACTGATATCTCTCAAACCCATAGTGCCTCATTCTCTCCAGAGGAGGAGAAGGCTGTTTTTGGATTCCTGTCTTCCTTGCTGAAATCGGCAACTAATTGTCTGGGTATCCAGAATTGTAACCAGATCGAATTTTTAGCTGGGCTTCATGGCAATGCCTTTATGATCCCGACTAAAGAACCCTGGCGTCAGTACAAGTCTGGGAGGCGGTGTAAAGCTGCATCCATGAAAAATCGGACTTCTCATGATGATAACCTGCAGCTGCCGGTTTGGGAGTGGGTGGTTTTGTGCCTTGAGGCAGCTTGGAGGCCTGAGTGCTTCTTGTTCTACTATGTGGTCGAAATGGCACTGCGTGATGTTTTCGGAGTGACATTTGTCTCATTGGCCGGAGTGGTCGGAGATGCTCTTGAGGCCGAAGTGGCCTTGTGCCTTCAACTTCCGGAGGTTTGTGAAAAGCTGGATGTCCGGAGTGATTCTTGTCTCATTGGACGGAGTGAACGGAGATGCTCTTGAGGCCGGAGTGACCTTGGGCCTTCAACATCTGGAGTTCGGTGAGGAGGTGACTTCTTATGCCGCTATATGACCGGAGTGGTTTTGAGTGATGATTTTGTTCCCTCATAGGCCAGAGTGGATTTGCGTAAGATGAGGCCGGAGTGGCTTTGCATCCGGAGTGCCTGTTTTGTTAATAGGCCGGAATGGCCGTAAGTTAGTTGAATCCGGAGTGCATTTTTCGGAGTGTAATTTTTTGGAGTGCAATTTTTCGGAGTACAATTTTCCGGAGTGCAATTTTCCAGAGTGCATTTTGCCGGAGTGCATTTTTGCTGGAGTGTAACTTTCTGGAGTGCATTTTTGCCGGAGTGCAATTTGTCGGAGTGCATTTTTGCCGGAGTGCATTTTGCCTGTTCTGTTACTTTGCCCGCAATGCGCAAGGTTGCTTTTCGTTTTCTACTTAGTTGATCTGGTCAACTGATTATGTGTCTGATCATATATTAGATAGATTTCATATTCTGTTGAGTCTGTCGTAAATTGTCCTCCTAGAGGTTTTTTTATGTATTTTCTGATGTACATGTGGCTCGGGGCATGCCCTAACGTTTATGTTTTAACTCCAAGTCAAAACACTTGGAGATAAAGTATAGATTTTGTAATTTTTCTCCCTTTAATCCAAAATACTTACTTACAAAAAAAAAAAAGAGAATAAAAAAAGGATGAATTTGCTTGTCTGCAATAAGAAAATCAAATGGTGGAAAAGTATGAGGCCAAGTTCATTAAGCTATCCTGTTATGCTCCACACATGGTCCATGATAAGGTCAAGAAAGGGAGAAAATTTTTATGAGGCTTGAATGATACTATTTGGAAGCAGCTTGTGACGTTGAAATTGAAGATCTATAGAGTTATGCTGGATCAAACTCTCCTATTTGAACGATAATTGGAAAGGGAGAAATTCTTTGAGAAGAAGTCAACCAATTGTGTAGGCTAGAGTTCAGGATCGATAGGATCCCATAAAAGATCTAAGTCGATCGACAAAGGGAAGAAAGGAGCTGTAATCTAGGGTACAATGGCCCCTCAACAATCAATGCCCGTGTACCATAAGGTCTTGGAAGAGTGCTTCAATTGCAGCCAACCCGGCCATATGATCAAGGATTTTCCTCATCCCTTGAGGCAAATAGTGAGAAAGCCAAGTGTTTCGGGAAGAGCATTCTTGGTGATGGCTTAAGATGTGGATGCGTCACCCATGGTGTGTGATGAAATAGATTTTTTTTATCTTCTGTCAATAACAAATAACTAATGCCCAGAATAAAATAATATAAATATCTGCAAAAAATTGGGTAGAGTCTCCCATAAAATTTGACAAAAATTCAATACAAACAATCTGTATTTTTCACAACCATGACAACATACAGATAAATAACTTTCAAATTGTTTTATTTTACAAACACAGGATCAACAAGATTCCATATTCATCTATGGCTTTAAGACCAACACATCCTATCTACTATACCAAAATTCAGATAAGAGATGCTTGTTAGGACCTATATTGATTCCAAAAGCAGATAGCAAAAGCAGAACTATATCTATAATATGAATCTACGGAGGTATACATACTATTCCAACAAAATTTGTAACATACTATGACATACATATATAATATCCATCCACAAAATTAGGTAATTACATTCAAGCTAACTAGGCTCTCAAAATAGGCTTTGAAACTCCCATAATATCTTCTTGACTAGGTTTTATCTACTCCTGCTCATCAGGTATTAACTCTATGGTCTTATCTGGAGGAAAAAAAATAGAAAAGTGAACCGAAACAAAACAAGGTATAGTAAAAACATACAAATATAATATTTTTATGCAAAACATAAGTACATATAAGCAGAAATATAGAAATATCCAAAGAACAGAGAAATATATGAAAATAGAAGACAACACAATTACGTGAAACACGCTTTGAAAATCATAATTCAGTATAATAGATATCAGAAATCAGAAACTAATATTAAACTCTGTAAATTTAGGAAATCCAACTTTACTATCCGAATGACCAAACTAGTGTACTCTACTAGCCAAGGGGACGAATAATCGATGATAGATTATGTTACGCACACAATCAAGGCCAGAAATAGAATAAAAATATCCATTCTCATAGGATCGATACCAGATTATCCCCCGAAGGCGGGTCAGAATAGAAATTCTACCCTCTATGTTAACACCCTGAGGAAAAACAGACCACGTATAACTCCATAGACGGAGTTGTTATCGATTATCATCATAACGTTGTAAGCCATGTCGAAGAACCTTACCTGACTAAATAAAAGTCCCAAGTCCCATTTCTTATTACCTTAACTAAAACACTTGATTGAAATATTTAACCGAAATACTTAACTGAAAGGATTCTTACTCATATTCTTACATTCTTTACTTATCATGCTTCAATGGCAAGTCAAACTCTTTTAGATAGCCCTTCAGTTAGTTCAGAAATTCACTGTAACTTAGCAGTACAGTTCCATGTAAATTTTTCAGATAAAAATCATGGCATCAGCAATAAACTTTCACAAATTAACCTTTACATATCAAGATTTAAGGATTTTAAACACCAAAATTCCCAATTTTTGTTCTAGGGTTTTACACAAAACTTTCGGACTTAAATCGAACACTAAACACATGTTTATTCATGAAATCAATGCCATAAATCCAAATACATACACAAAATCATGCATTTAAACCAAAAAGTTCTAAATTTTTTAGCTAGGGTTTCACGATAAGCTTCCGGACTTAAATTGGATACTAAATACATGTTTATTTATGAAATCGAAGCTATATATCGCAATATATATAGGTAAGCATGAAATCTATCTGAATAATTAAGAGAAACATACTTCATTTACATTAAACATGGAGGAAGAAGATTTTAGAGTATAAATACCAATTTAGAGATATGAAAAAGCAGTAAAAATGAAAAATAATGTCCGGAGTACACTTACTTTCACCCGATTTACCATTTTTCTCACTTTGATTGGATGAAAATTTGTGAAGAATCCTTTCTCTTCCCTTTTCCTCTCCTTCCTCCTTCATGCTATTGTCGTTTGAGCCTTAAACTCTCTCCCCCTTCCATTTTTAAACAAAAACGGAATCAGGTCGCTGAAGTAAAAATGCGCCTACGCTCAAGTACACGGTAGGTGTGCGGCAAGTACTGGGCCACTGCCAGGGCTTTGTTCGAGCGCGGCAGGTGCACGGCGAGCGAGGCTCTACTTGTTTTGGCGCCTGCTACCATGCTTCGAGCGCACTTATGCGGAAGAGGCGTTTATGTGGCTTAGGCTAGGTAGCCGCATTATGGCAGAATATGATGCGAGGTTTGTTGAATTGTCACGGTATGCATCATATATTATGGAAGATGAATTGAGAAAAGCAAAGGAATTCCAAGAAAGATTGAGGGATGAGATCAGGAGTTAGCAGGTGACACAGGAGCCTTCTCTCCTCGATTTCAAATTTGAAATCTGCCCTGCCGCTCCTCCGTTTATGACGGTGCCGTTGCCGGCATGGCCGGCCCCACGCGGGCGTCGTCGTCCTCCCCCAAGGCTTCCTTTTCTTCTTCTCCAGCCCCTATCCTCTCTTCTCCGCCTTCAGACTCGTCTGAATCTTCTATTTTCAATCTCGCTTTCCCTCCTCTGCATCGTTGTGCCCCCGGACCTGATGCTGCTTTCGTCGCAAGCCTGTAGTCCCCGAGGCCTTGCAATCCCTGTATTCTGCCGTCTCCTTCTTGCGGAGCGATTGAAAATCGGTGTCAAAAAGACGAGCTCTTTGGTTGCGCTGGTGCAAATTGCGGAAACGCAGCCGAACCAGGTAATGAGTCTTTCTCCTCGATTTCTAGTTCAGTAGCGTCCCAAGCTAAACCCTCGTCTTCCTGGGCTGGGATTGTTCAGGACGGGGGGGATTGCCCATGTCCTCCTCTTAAATTTTTCCCCCTCTCTCTTCCGATGGGGATGTTGTTTCCATCTTCCCGCCTGTGGATGTACTCAAGCAGAGCCGGGATGTGTGGGGGGCAACGCTCGTGGTTTTCTTCTCTGAAACCCCATTACCCTTCTCGGCGGTTAATACCATTGCCCGGAAAATCTGGATGAGATTCGGGATCAACCATGTTGCTGCGAATGAGAACGGCTTCTTCTTCTTCCGCTTTGCATCCGAACAACAATTGATTCAATGTCTTTCTAGAGGCCCCTGGACCTTTGGAAAGAAACCCATCTTCCTCAAGCGTTAGCAGCCTGGGATGACGCTGTCGAAGGACTGTCACCAGTTGTTCCCAATTTGGATTTCTTTGCTCAACGTTCCAATCGAATTCTGGACCCCCTTCGGTCTCAGCTGGATTGCTAGTGGGGTGGGTAAACCCCTTTATCTTGACCATTGCACTGCCCGTATGGATCATCTTTAATTCGCAAGGGTCTGTGTTGAGGTTAGTAATAAGGATCCTCTTCCTTCTAAAATCAGGATCAAATCTGATGAGTGTGCTTTGTCCAAGGCTGTGGAGATTGTGGTGGATTGTCAGTGGAAGCCGATGCACCATGGCTTGAGACGCACTGAAAAACATAAGAGTTCCCAAAGGGATTCCGCTGCCCATCTGGATGCAAAGAATTCGTCCCTGGATGTTGCTGCGGCAGATTGTGGTAACCCCTCCTCTGCTGATCTAATGGTTTCCAAAGCTATCAAACAGGCAGGTGAATGTGAAGCCCCTGCTAAAAATTCTCCCAGTGGGCTTTATCATAGGAAGCCTAATGGTTGCTCGCTTGTCTGCAATTCCACACAGAGCTGCTCTTCGCTGGAGGCTGAGGGTCCGAAACCTGAGCAGCAAATCTTTTCTTTGGCACTGGAGTCTGGTGACAATGAGGTTGGACGTGGGGCCTCCCCTTCGTATCCTCTGGTTTCTGTCCAAACTGAGATTGACATGAAATTGAGGCCCGATTCTGACCCTATTTCTGGGCTTTCTTCCGGTTCTGAAGGCTCTGCTACTGGTTTTAAGGTGGAGGCTTCAGCTCTTCAGGATCATTTTTTAGTGGAGGTGGAAAGCGGCCATGTTGAGCTATTGGCCCCAGCTTCTGTTTATTCCAGGGTTGTGGAGGAGCTCTCACCCCTGTTGGCATTGTCTAGAGGCGGCTGAGGGGTCTGAGGCTGGCTCACCTTTGCTAATGACGGAATTCTTTGTAGATGGGTGCATTTCGGCCGATTCTGAAATGGGTGCTGGCCCCCATTCTGCTGACTTTTCTGGTGCCCATGGCATCTCTAATGCTGATGATGAGTTACCGGATGCTGTTGTTTGTGTGCCCGGGGTTTGTTGTGAGGATCTAGAGGAGAATACCTTATCTGAATCCAAATTGCAGAATCCTGAGCCTCAACCTGCTGTTAGTGCTTCTGCTGAGAGCTGTGAGGTGGATTCAGCGGTGCAGCCCTGTTTTGATCCCCTCTCAGTTGTTGTCGCTCACCTAGTGGTGGTTGCAGCTGATTTGGCGTTGCCCCCTGATTCGTTCGTTGAGATTGATCCCGATATTACTCTAGATTCTATCTCTCGGATTGCCCGGAAATAATATTTGAATCATTCTGTTCCTGCTGGACGGGTCATTCCTTGCCAGTATGAACAGTTGGATGTTAATCCTGTGGAAGTCAATCTTCCAATTGTGTCTTCTGTCGGGGATGTGGCTGTTGGGCTGGGCCCCCCCAAAGAAGCCGGGCACCACTTATTTGTCCTCCCTTCGAGAAATGGGGGAGTTGCAACATAAAGAATGGAAAAGGGCTAAGGCTCGTAGGCATAGATTAGCCAAAAGGGCTAACATTGCTTGTGCTCGCCACCTGCCTGGTGAAAGTGATGGAGTTGCTGTAGGTTGCTGAATGTTTTACTGCTCTCTCACTGTGTTTTTTGTTCCTCTACTGACGCATGATGCTGGCGTGCTGCTGAACCTGTTGAAGCAGTGTTGTTAGGTCTGCTAGTTTCATTCCCAGCCTGTTTGATTTTTTGCTGGTGTTGGGCCAGGGCCTTGATGCAGATGCCTAATACTTTGGCGCTAATGAAATTTATGTTGGATGGATTTCTCAATTTGGGGCAGATGGTTTGACTCTGCTGTTGGCATGTTGATGCAGCTCCTTCCTTAATCCCTACTTGCTGATGCCGAGTTGGGTCATTGAATGCTGTGATTCATATTATGGCAACCTCCATCATCAGAGCTGAATGTACTTCATTTGGCTTCTGCTACTAAATTGCTTAAGCCGCTCTAGCAGGCGTGCTATATATGTTGCTGTTGCTAAATGACAGATGCAGTCAGGTTTTGTGAAGATGCTGGTTCATTCGCTGCGTACCCATGGCTGAGTGGATGTTCTGTTACCGTTTTTGCTATCAATTTTGTTTCTGCTGGTCTCTACTGCTGGCAAGGATGGAGTTGATTCACAGCTGGTGATTATATACATGGGATCTTTGGCTTGCTGTAGGAGGGCGGCTGAGGATTCTTGGTGCTGAACTAGATGAAAGGGAGGACTCGCTGCCTATGGGTATTGCTGGTTGTTGGCAATCTCTCCTTTTTCCATTCTCCATTCTGAAGAACATGGAACTTGATTCAAGTTCCTGCTGCTGTGGATGGAATGATTTCTGTTGGGTAGGATATTTTGAACGGTGGCTTGATGAAGCTTTTGTTAAACATTGTCCTCGTGGAGGCTTTTATTATCTGATGTATCAGATGCTTGGGGTATGCCCTAGCATGTTATGTTTAATCTTCAAGTCAAAATACTTGAAGATAAAACATTGAATTTGTAATTTATTTTTTCCCATAAATCAAAAATTCTTGCTTACCAAAAAAAAAAAAAAAGGTGACATAGGTGCTTTAACTTTATGCTGAGGTTCTAGATAAGGTTCTGAAAATTAAAAGGGAACTTGATACTTAGAAATCTTTTACTAAGAGGGCAGCTAGCCAAATGAGTTTTAGTACGAAATCAGGTTTAGGACCCTCAGGACCTTCAATGAGGATGAAAGCGTCGGATAAAGGGAAAGGTAGCATCGAAATTTTGTCAGTATCGAATTCCTAGGCATCAGTAGCCAGCTATATTCACTGTAGAAAGAAGCATTCGGGGGAAACTTGTTTTAGAAAGACGGGGACCTGTTTTAATTGTAGTCAGTAAAGCCATCGAATCAAGGATTGTCCTCTTCACAAGAAACTGAAAACAAAGAAGCCCGTTGCTTCAGCTAAAGCACTTACGGCGGTAGTTCAGGACTCTGAGGCACCCTCAAATATGGATGAAGGTATTTCTTTTATTTGTAGAGATTTCATTTCTGTTTTATTTGATTTAGGATTTGTGCATTCTATTATTCCCCTATGATTTGCATGATATATCATGTCCACCATGAAAATTCTAGATTGTTCCATGGTTGTGTCTACGCATTCTTTTGTGGACCTTATAAATTGTGAATGGCTGTTAACCAAATATCTAACGAGAAAGTAATGTAAGTTTTTTTGGGGGTAAGTAATTAAATTTTATTAATGAAAAAGAAAAAAATACAGAACCAATATTCTATCTCCAAGTGTTTTGCCGATTGAATTTAGAACAAAGACGCTGAGGCATTTCCCGAGCACTGTGAATCATGTCACAAATCCAAAGTAAAGTAAAAAAACAAAGGAATAAACAAGTTACATCCGCCTAAAGCCATCAACCAAGCCGAGCAAACAGTAGATAATAGGTTTATATTAACAGCCCAACATTCCTTCCGGTCCTATTAACAAAGCATCCACTCCGGAAGTGAGAGCATATAGGTCAAATCAGGCAAACCTGCAAAGGGATGCAAACCGAAAATTCAGCGAAGACCAGGCATCCATTCCAGTAACTCATTCCATCTAATTCTGCCAAATCGGCCATTAGTACCAGGACATCCATTCTGTCCCAAATTTGCCAATCATCCAAAGCCATTCTGAGAAAAAACCAGTCCCATCTTATTTGCCTACCAATCGTCCATTTCGGCTGTATCAGCCAAAAGAAGTCTAGTCTGCCCATTTTTGTTTCTTGTGAGGGGAGGTACTAGTATGCACAACCCACTTTCCAAACCGATAATAAAATACAAACTGTCAAAACCAAGCAAAGAAAAACATAATGGAACTGCGATCATCATTTCGGGTTCTTGTGAGAGGAGGAGCCGGAATGCGTTACCATCTTTTTTTTCTGCATGAAGCAACAAATTAGCAACACAATATGATAACTCCAGCATGCTTCAGCTAGTCACTCGGCAGCTAGTCACTCCAGCATGCAAACTGAAAATTTAGCGAAGACCAAGCATCCATTCTAGGAATGCTTTCTGTCCAATTCTCGGTCCTAGGAAGCGAACACAAATCCGCACACTATGCGAGTCATCAATCCTATGATGCTCCCTGTCTCAGCTAGTATTCCGGCTATCTCTTTTATCTAAAGAGCCCTTAGGTTTTTTGTGAGTGGACTTTTGATGTCTCCGGGACTTAGCTTGCTTCCAAGTTCAAACCTGCTCGGAAAGAGAATGAGTGGCTACTTGATTCACATCTTGAGTGTGATTGGAAAATACACCATTGACTCTCTTGTCAAATAGCCTCTGTGACTTACCAAAAAAAAAAAAAAAAGATAGCCTCTGTGAGCGATTGGAGAAGTTAGGAGTTGGGAGGAGGCTCACTTTAGGGGTAGATTCATCAGCTATATGGAGGCCCGTCAGTAGGCCACTCAGTTGGCTAAAATTGCACTTTGGGAATTCAGTCTCTATTTTCAGAAGAGGGTCTAGAAAACCATAAACTACCTTCTTTCCATCAGGGGATAAAGAAGCAATTTATGGCTGAGTAGTCTTGGCGACCACCAACATTCTGATGGCTTCAAATAATACACCTGAGAAGTAGTCCTGATCCGCCACAGCCAGATGAGAAGAAGATTTGAATTCAGCCCTCATCTCTTCAGTTTCAACTAGCAAACATTTTTCTATGAGATCACTCACGGTTTGCCTTCCTTCCGGAGTCGAAGAATCAAGATATGTCTGCGTAATGTTTGCTTCCAACAACATCTTGAGGGCATTAAGTGTTGGATCGAGAAAATTGTCTTCATCTTCCACAACCTCCTCAACCTTATCAGAATTAGTCATGGGACTGCTAGCTAGGATCTGTTGGCTACCCGAAGCAGAAAGAGTCTACATCATCCTAGGAACGTCAGCAGGACCTGCATCATGAACCATCCTGGAAACGGCACATCCAACAGAATCATTCTGGGATGGGTTATACTGAATAGGAAACCGGGTTTGCTCCGACACTGCAAAACCAGCGAGGGTGCTGGGAGCAGTGCCAAGGAGCAGATTAACATCATCACATTCAACCCAAGTCTTCTGCAAATCAGTACCCCACTGCCCCAAATCGCAGGGAGAAGATTTTGTTTCTTTTGAGAAGGTAGTTGTGGATGGTTGGAGCTATAACAATACAAATCCCCAAAGGGTGGTCGCCGATGCCAAGAGAGTGATTCTGATCATTCCCTTGCTGCTCCATCTCAAGTTCACGCAGAGCTCCTGCCTTCCTCACAGGCTCCTTACCCTTTTTTTTTGGTAAGTAAGTGATTTGGATTAATGGGAGAAAAGAATTTACAAGTAATGATTTATCTCCAAGTGTTATCCCGACTTGGAGATAAACCATAGTCGCTAAGGCATGCCCCGAGCACTTTGATACAACAGATTAAACCAACAGAAAACAAAAAAAGCTGGTATTCATGCTGCTGCTTTCCAGCACCATATTTTTTTTTTGGTAAGTAATTAATTGCATTAAATTTAAAGAAAATGTACAAAGAGCTATGTTCTTAACCAAGTGTTTTGCCGACTTGGGGAAAGAAACATAGAAGCAGGGGAGACCCCTAAACCAATGACATCAGTCCTAACGATTTAATGTATCATCGCCAAGTATCTTGACTTGGGGATGACACATTAACTGCTGGGCCATACCCCGGCTTTCCAGCACCATAACAATAGGAAAATGGCATAAACCATTCTCACAGCATCAAAGGAGACTGTCAGTCACCTGCTCTCTCAACAAACGGGACATTCTGCACACCAACAGCAGCAATGCTACAACCGGAAAGAGGCAGCCCGGAGGAGAAAGCATACCGGAAAACCGGCAAAATTAGAAGGCTGGCCACTTCAGCAGGAGACCATCCCAATCGCGCCATCAAACCGGCCATGAAGGAAACTAAAACCGATTTATCCACATCAGCAAATGGAGCTGAAATCCAAATTGGGACAATAGAGAGCAGAAACTGGATTGCTCATTCCACGTCAGCAGTTCGGATTCCATTCCAGCAAATAAGCTAGTGCAAACTAGCTTTGCACAAGCGAGAGAACGAATCCCATTCCGGCATATAAGCCTATGCAAACCAGATAAAGTCATCCAGCAAAATCTCCAACAAGACCCAGTTGCTTTCCAACTGCAAGCCTGAACAGAATCTAAACTTCAATCAAGATGCTACCAGCGATCAGCAGATCTGCATCATCACAAGCAGCACACCCACCAACCTCAGGAGCAACCTCCCTCTAGCAACAGCAGGGAACCAAAACATCAAACGCAGTATAGACTCTGCAATTCATGGTCCTCCAGAGGGAACCCTCAGCATCAGCATAAAACAAGGTTAACCCCTGCACTCCAAATGAGCCAACAGCCTCATCAATACTCCTCGATATATTATAGTATTGATCAATAAACCAGACCAAAATCAGACAGTCCAGCACTACAACCAATCCAACTAATGAGATCCCTTCAGGAACTCAAGATTTATTTACAGATTGGTTGTAGACCAAACAAATCAAAACCCCCTAGTAAAACCAAGGAGAGGACCATGGACGAGGTACATCACAAGACAAAACCCACTCCCGAACCAGCAGCTGCAGGTTTTCATCTTTGAGGAAACCGGGTTTTCTTGGGTGCAGAGTTACGCCTCCGAGCCATTCGGTCCCACCCATTTGTTGCCTGCTTAGCAAAGAACTCATCTTCATTAAGAGCAGGGGGCCCCTGATGGCAGCTGGAACAAGCATTAGAAGTCCCTAGTGTCCTGCCCTGCCCAGCAGCCCCATCCCCAGAGGGTGGCCCTTCTGGAGCACGGGCAGCCTGGGAGCAGCATGGCAGTTGTATATCAAGGCATCGCTGAACTTCCTTTTCATCTTTCAAAGCCGGGTTGGCAGGGGACACCACAACACCAGCATCTAGATCCACATTGGGCATAGCATGAACTTTTCCACAGCCAACATCATTGGAATGCAATGATTCAGCCACTTTAACCACACAGTCCACATCCGAGCATCTAGACAATTGGACCGAGCTCAGGACCTCTTGATTGTCAAGCAAAGCCTTATCCATTAGACCAACTTCCAGTGTGTCCTTAATGCGCACATGGGGAGGAACATCATCCAAGGAGTACTTGCGAACGATCCGCGCGATAGACTTAGGAGTAGAATCATCGACCCCATGAATAAAGCAATACTCATTTAAAGGAGCAACACCTTGAGACCCTTCATTCTGATTAGAAGGATTATTAATCTGGAGATAAGATTTCTGATCGGAGAACAAATCAGAAGACAATGAAGGCTGATGCGCCTCCTTAGAACCATCTTCAAAAGTGGCGTCTACCAGGATTGTAAGTGGCCTAGTAAAGGAGCCAGCAGCATGTTCACCCACACACGGATCATCCATAACCAAAACAGCATGATCATTGGGAATGACAGCGCTAGTAGGCGCATCATCGCAAACCTCCACAGAAGAGCCCTCCATGAAAAACCCAGATGGGAGACCATCAACAGGCGAAGACTGCACAATGGCCTCAGAATCGACCCCTTCAATATCAGCTGGCTCCCCCCGCATCTGAGATACCACAACATCCTCCCGTGATACACCATCAGATCCAACACCCAAAGCAGAAGGGACCACCTCATCAGCAATAGAATGAATCTCTGATTCAACAGAGGATGGGATCTATACAGATCCAGGGAGGTATAAGGGATCATTGGCCATTCTGGAGTCCAAAACAAGACTCAGTATGCCCCCAGGAGATGGTGGCACATACATTTCCTTTACATTAATACCAACAGGGGCAGAAAGCCCGTTAACAGATTTGGAATGGCAAATGGATTCAGTATGCCCAATCACCTGGCAGTGACCACATCTAGAGGGTTTCCACTTATATTCCACGTTCACCATATAGAGGAGGTCAGAGTCAGGGTAGGGTTTAACTGCAATGCAGTTGGGAAATGGATCATCCACACCAACTTCAATGCAAATTTTGGCGTAAGCCAAGGATTCCATTCGAGCAGTTCTATCATCAAGATGCAGTGGAATCCCAATAGAGCTAGCGATCCAGCTTAACCCAACATTAGACCAGAGTTCGATCGGCAAGTTGGATAACTTGACCCAAATAGGAAACTGCAAAAGCGCGTCCTTGGACAGAGGCAATCCGGGAGCCCAACGTTTAAGGAACAATTATTTACCGGAGAACGTCCAAGGACCGGGCCGAAGGCAATTCTCCATCAGCTCCCGCGATGAGAAACAGAAGAAAAAGAAACCGGCATCATCACCAGCAACGTGTTTGAGGCCAAATTTAGCCCAAAGCCTCCTGGCTATACCTTTTACAGCCAGGAAATGAGGGGAGGAGTCGAGGAAATGACCGACCAAGGTTAAGCCCCAGAAGATTTTACCTTGGTTGATTACATCAGGCGGAGGAGAAAAGGAAACCGCAGCGCCATAAGCAGGCAGCGAGGGGTAGAAAGTCAGCTCTGGAACCAATCCATCGCAATCCTTCTAAATCACATCGGACCAGGAAAGGGAGGCAGTAGGGACCTCGTCAGATTTTCAAGAATCCTTTGATTTTGAAGGGACCAAAGGACAAGCATCTGAGGACGCACGGGCCGAGTTCAATTTTAGATTGGGAAGAGAGGCAACAGCGCCATTGTCGCTATAATTACGGAGTTCCTTAGGCTTCGTAGAAGCCAAGAAGGAGGCGTCGGGGGTAGAACGATGGGAATCGTTGTTCTTCTCCAAAGGAGGGAAAGGAACAGGTTCCAGGCTGATGGGTTTTGAGTCGAAAGACGTTGAATGAAAAGGAGATGGGGAAACAATGGAGGCGGTGTTAGTGGGAGAACTGAGGGGGACCCTCAAGAGGCCGGCCATGGCCGGCAACGGTGCTGCCAGAGCCGGGGGAGCAGCAGGGATGAGATCAGATTTTGAAATCGTAGAGAGAAGAGAGAGTATCTCTCTCTAGCTATAAAGACCCTAACTCGACCACAGGCTCCTTACCCAACTGCACTCCTAAATTAGGCAGCTGACCTTCATCCTAAAGCTGATCATTCCCAGGTTGGAGCACATAAAATGCGTTAGAACATGTCACGGCAAGACCAGATTCTAGGCTCATTTGATGCCCTGATCTTCGTCTATCTGCTAGATTGCTTGGGTAATCTGTGATAGAGCTACTAGAGGTTTGAAATTTCTTACCCTTCATTAAGTCAATGCTAGAATGGGGGAGGGCTTTTCCAGAAGGTTGATACACCATCTTCACCTTGCATTGAGATTTACTGTGTCCAAAATGATGGCATCCTCCACACCGAACAGGCTTCCGTTGGTACACTACATCAACCACCACCTCAGGATCTAAGTTATGTGTTGATACCATCCCTGTTTTTAATCTGATTTTGGAAGGAAGCTTTGCACCAACCCCCACTTCTACACAAACCCGAGCATAATTCATATAATCCATCTTGGCATTGCTATCGTCTAGCTGGATCGGCTGCCCCACTGTGCTGGAAATCTAGCTTAGTCCCAAAGGAGTCCAATAATCTACTAGCACGTTCATGAGATTGTTTTAGGAAAGAACTTGTGTTCTTCCTTGTATAATGTCATATCTGGTGCCCATTGTTTTAGGAACAAATCCCTTCCTGCAAACACCCATGGGCCTGCATGTAGACACTTCTCCATCATCATAGTGGATGAAAAACGAAAGAAGAAAGAGCCGGATGCATTCCCAGCAACGTGACAGAGTCCAAAACATGCCAAAAATTTGCAAGTAATGGCTCCAACAACTTCAAAATGCAAAAGGTTATCGCAAAAGTAACCCACTAATGTTGATCCCCAAATCACGATCCCTTGCCTAACCACCTCTATAGGGGGTAATGACAGTCGTATCCCCTTTAAAATCCATGGGGGGAAAAACTGCAACTCCAAGCTAACACATGAACTCCCTTGGACTACCGCAAACCAGGAAAACTGGTTATCTTTTTTTGGTAAGTAAGAATTTTGGATTAATGGGAGAAAAAATTACATAGACAATGCAATAACACCAAGTATCTTGACTTGGAGTTAATGCATAACGCGTTAGGGCATACCCCGAGCAGATAGTACATCAAAATACATGAAACAAAAGGAAAGACACACAATACAAGTTCTAACAACCTGTGGGCATCATGACCAAATTCCAGTAAAACAGAGGAGCAGAAGGCGCACAACACACCCAGTGGGCATCCGTACAGCCACCCCATCCTGCGACAATTCCAGACCGGCAAAGAACGAGTCCAACACGGCATATGAGCACAGATCCAAACCGGCAATGAGACAGGCAATTCGGCCACAAATTTGCAGACCGGCATATGAGCCCAGAGCCAAACCGGCTGACTTCAAACCCGCCAGCTCCAACTCCAGTAATCGCATCAGACGTAACCTTGCATTCCTGCACTACTGCAGCCAGCAACAGCACTATGCAAAGTCAAACCGGCAGTGAAGTCTACGAACACCGATTTAGGCATCACAACTGTTGTAGCTGAATTCCAAACCGGGAACAAAAGAGTGAAGAACCGGAATGCTCCAATTCCACGCAGCAGTTCGGATTCCAAACCAGCAAATTAGCCTATGCAAACCGGAGACAATTGCCGATCTAATCCGGCAAAATCCTACACACAGCAATGGAAATTTCTCCAAGGCTCCAAGTTCAACCGATTCAATTTGCATCTTAGTCACGTAAGAGTTCCCAGAGGGCATCAATTCAGCAAGACCTGTCTGGCTGTACCACAACCATCTGGACCCCTTGACCCAGCTGATGCAATTCAGCTAGTAGGCTTATAAATCCCAAGCTTAGCTTCACAAATCCGCCAATTCAGAAGCAGCAAAGGATCAGCACACTGCACATGCCAGCAGGGGCACCAAGCAGCTGAACACAGCATCCATTGCAGCAATTATCAGGAGAGAGGAAATCAGGAGAGCCCATCGGACATGGACCGGTAATTCTGCCTTTCCACCTCCACACATAAGGCTCCAACAGCAAAAGTGGCATCAACCACTTCATACAGAAACAGCACTCCAAATCAGTACCCTTCTGCATCAGAATCATCCCAAGCCATGCATCCGCATAACAGAGGAAACCCACCATGACTACAAGGCAATTTCAGAACTGCCTACAGGGATTGAAACAGCAGAGCCTTTCAGGCTCACACTGCCATATAAACAGCTACACAGGTTCAGTATCCATCAGCAGCAGCAAAAGCCAGAACAGCCAAAAAAAGCAAGGGGGGCAAAACTGCCAGCCCAAGTCCCAACACATGAGATACCACCATCAACCAGTTGGAGTCATCAAGCAGCATCAGACCAAGTAGATCAGTAGCATGAATGCTTCATCCAGTAGCCCTCCAAGGCCAACCAAGCTTCATTCGATGACAGCTGAATCCAACCACCTCAATCCAGAGCATTCCTGCTACAACAATCCAATTTTGGATCAGCCCACGACAGAATAGCTGCTGGCCAGAATCAACTGAAGGAGTAATTGCATTCACAAGGAGCACACCCGCCACCCCAGGGGTAACTGCCCTCAAGCCCCAGCAGAACCAAATCGGAGCATAATCAGAGCAGCCACCCCACACAGATTGCAGCAACAACACAGCATACCTTCAGGATAGGACCAGGTCCTACCATCTAATATGTTTTCCATCAGCATCAGGCACAGTCCACCAAATCCGGCAGTCTCCATCACAATCCAAATAGATGGGAGTTCCAGCTTCATGTTCAGAAGCATACATGCATCAGCTGGGTCCAGAGAAATAGGAACCAGCCAATGCATCAAACATGGCAGCAGCAAGGCACAAGACCCCTCCACTCCCAAACCTGCAGCAGCAGGTTTTTATGCTTAAGAAGTCTGGTTTTTCAAGGATGCAGCTTTACGCCGCCTCCCAGACTTGTACTTACGCCAAGGTGTTTCAGCCGGGATCATAAAGGCATTGCCATGTAGCCCAGCTAAAAATTCAGTCTGATTACACTCCTGGATACCCAGACAATTTGTAGCCGATCTCAGCAAGGAGGACAGGAATCCATAAACAACCTTCTCCTCCTCTGGATTGAATGAGGCGCTATGGGCTTGAGAGGTGTCAGTTGTAAAAACTAGTTGGAAAGCCAGCAAATAAGCATCATGGGAAAACCTGTTATCTGCTTCCTCCAACGGAAAGGCTGTGCGGAACTTACTGAATTTCTCTACATATATATCTTGCCAGCACTTAATCAGGAAGTCCGACACAAGTTTCCTATGCTTAGCAGGGACATCATGGAAAAGTTGACGAGAACCATCAGAGTCGAGGAGCTGCTTGAAAGCCCAGTACAACGGCTCCTTCGGATCATGAACCTCAACATTAGAATTAGAGCTGGGAGGCTGATCATCAATCATATTCGCGCCAGGAATACAAGGCATAACCGCCCCTGCCATTGGATCCTCATAGCCCACAACCGAACAGCCAGGCAAGGGGCTCGAGCAGACATCAGGAAATTCAGATGGGACCTTGATCAAGGGATCATCTACAACTTCAGCCAAGGAGTACTTGCGGGTGATCCGCCTAATAGACTCCGGAGTAGAGTCAATGACCCCAGGGATAGGGCCAAACGCCACTGATTTAGCTACTCCATTTGACCCGGCAGCATGATCCGCCACAACAGGTGATGGAGCATGGATCAACTTTTTTTTTTTGGTAAGTAAGAATTTTGGATTAATGGGAGAAAAATTACAAATAAATGTT
>JAODPA010116131.1:0-18789 GCA_025585075.1 Nepenthes mirabilis
AAAAGTAGTATTTAATTAAAAATGATATTTTAATAATTATATATACAAATAACACAACCCAATAATGCCAATTATATAATTAAAAAGCTCAAAAGATTTACACATTGATGCGTCCTCCGGATCTAAGTTGCTGCGTGGGTTAGAAAGTTGCATGGTTTTTCTCAATGGATCGAATTGAAACGGGTCCGGTCTTTATTTCTAATAGTTTGGATCCTGTACACCACAACTAAACAAACGAGAAATCAAATGATATGCGGGATTCATTCTTTGATATATTCTCCGACATTCTTTGGTACGTTCTTTGACGTTCAAGTTAACAATCTTTTTCAAATGGATAGAAAGAAGCGATGATGTAAGAATGTATGCATAGATGATGCGTGTTTAGGAATTGAGTACTTGGGTGTGTCAAGTCGAGGGACGACTCTAGAAGAAGGCGGTGCGCTTGACGGGGAGAGGTTTAGAGACAGTGGGCTTGTGAGAGAGAGAAAGAAAGTTGTTAGAGACTTCTTGTAAGCTTTTTTGGGTAGAGAGTTGTCCTCTTGTAGGCTTGATAGTGTGCATATCTCCTACCCGTGGGAGCGTGGGGGTGTTTATAACGCTTGAGCCAATTCGGCCCCGCTTGGGTGCCAAGATTCATCGACGATTGTCTGTGCAGACTCGGCGAGCTGTCACAAGGATTGCGGGTGCCCATTATGGAAACCGTGGCTAGTTGAGAAGATTCCTTTCTTCGCGGCGATGCTAGAGGCGACGGTCATGATAATTACTATTGGAGAAGATTCAGTGGATTGCCGTCGTCGTTTTGGGAGAGATTGTATGATCGCAAGCAATATTTTAGGGATATTTGGTGAGCTATCTTGGGGGAATTTTGACAAGTTCTTCCCGCGTACGAGGTGTCATGAGGTAGCCCTCGTCTCCCGTTTTTAGCTGGTTAGTCTTGGGTTGACCTGTCTGGGTTAATCGTTCAGCAGCTTGGTTCTGGGCTTTCACGGGAGCGAGTCGTGGGCCAAACTCCTCTTGGCCCTTCACTCGTTCGTGGGTCTGGCCTCTTGGCCAGCTCATTTACGGCGGTACCGATCACTAGCCTCTTATAGCGGGAGTTTTGAATTTTAAGACCCCCGGCATATTCATTGATTGGACGTTGTTTGCCATTTTCCCCGTTTTCTCCTTCCCCAGCTGGCCTTTCGATTCACTGTCTAGTAGATTTTGGCTTGATTTTCTACGCTTGACTATTTTCTGCGGATTACACTGGTGTGGGAAATCTTTGACATTTAATGGCCTGTCGGTCTTCCCATGTGCTATAAATGGAAAGGCATGCTATGCCCTACATCATGCCTTGCTTTCATCAGTCAAGTGGCGTGAGGATTTGAAGTCGGCATGGAGCCTATGTTACCTATGGTCGGGATCGGAGGCAGCTCACCTTCGCTGTTCAAAGGTGATATCCTGAGATGCACGGGATGTTTGCTTTGGTTACTCCTTTTTGAATGGGGAACCGTTTTGGTTACCCCTTTTCATGTCCATCCTGATGCCGATTCCATCGGCTAGTCGTGGCGGGTCAAGGCTTTCCTATCACTGTGGCCCCTTGGGCGATGGCCTATTTCTGGGACGGTCGATCTTCTTTGTGGTTTCTCGAGACCAGCAACGCACAGGAGCCTAACATCACTGCTCGTAAGGTGCACGCCAACTTCTCGTTTGAGCCTTCTTTATGGGGATAAGCATGCTTGCTTGCCTTTGCGAGCTTGTTCCAATGGAGCAAAGTTTTTACAGTCGGATCGCCATTCCATGTATATTTACTATTTATTTTCTTTTTACTGCACATTTGTTGTCGCAAGCTTTTATATTTTGTGAAAAGAATTAGTAAATGGAACTACCGAGTACGTTTATTTCTATCACTTGACTTCCTTTTTTCTTTTTCCTCATTTTACGATATGAGCAAGTGAGGCGTTCGAATGTCGCCCTCTTCGCTACTAGGTAATTGGTGAACATACTACTAGGGTTGCCAACGGCCTGGTTTTCTTGCGGTCTTGACCCATTGTGGTCCTTCCCGGGAGTCGGGTCTGGACATGGGCTCGTTGGACCAGCCTCTGGCCCATTCGAATTGCGCACCATCAGTTTGCCATTTTAGGAAGTGGAGCATCTTGGACTTGGAACCTGCATCACTCCGTTGCTCGGCCTGTTCCATCTTGCCATGGGTCTGCCATCCATGCAAAAAGGCACAGTGTCAGGCTATCATTTTTTATGCAGGGTGACTGACGTGCCTTGACGCCTCGCGGTGTGGGCATGTGTCGAGTCCATCATGGCGTGCGTCCTTTTGATGTTTCCCCTACAACGCCATTTCAGTGTTTGGGCGCTTGCTATATAAGTATTAAACCTTTGCCATTTTCCTGCATTCTACCTTTACGATTCGAAACACTTTCCCCTTGGTTTAGCTCCATGGCTCCTCTTGGTGTTGACGCTATTCGGTCTATACTAACTATGGCGGACATCACTACCTTGAATGCGCAGTATGGAATCCTAAGCATGATTCCGTTTGGGGTGTCGGCAGAGGTTGACGGGGCCTGCTCTCCCTTGCCTGGGTTCATCAACATCTATGAAACTCACTTGAGGAGTGGTCTTTGCATCCCTTTCGCGCAGGAATTGTACAAGGTTCTAGTGCCCTTGGGTGTTCCAATTGTGCGCTTCCACATGCCATGTGGTATCCGTGTTATCTTTGCATCTTTTCTCGCCACTACGAGTAGACCTTGAATGTTGTGACTGTGAAAGTGATCTTCAAGTTTTGCCAGAGCACAGACTGGATTTCATTGTTCCCATGCTCAGCTTTCCAGATAAGTGGGGGGATCCCTAACTTCGTAAAGAACGGGAAAGACCAATTTTTTTATTTGGAGGTGCCCTCCAACTGTGCCCCTTCCAATGAGTGGGGCAACGTATCTACGTCCTTCATTGGCAAAGTTTCATGTTAGGAGGAGGACTTGACAAAGCCGTTGATGGAGCTGGTCCAAGTGAATGTTGATTCGTTCAATGAGAGATTACCTGCTGTCCGTTGAGGCTCTCACACGAGCCAAGTGGGAGCCTCTTTTGGAGAGGGCTGGAGCGACCACTTTGTCACACGTTTGGCCTAAAAGGAAGTCTAGATTGTTGTACATCTGTGGTTCCCCTGAAAGTGCATCTCAGCAGTGGGCAGCTACGCCAAGCTCTTCTTCTTCTTCCTCTATCGAGCGAGGCCTAACTTTGGCGGAGAGGATGCCAGGGATTGGTGAGTCCTCTAGGGGGTAGCTTCTGCCTCGTCTTCTTCAACCGGCCGTGTCTTGGAGGAGGGTGCTGATGTGGGCGGTGAGCCCCTAGTCCCTCTCGCCGGAGCCTAGAGGGAACATGAGGCTGAGGAGTTAATTGAGCCAATCTGCGCACTGACTCCATCGCAGCATGGGGTCCCCATCGTTGCCAGTACATCGTCCGAGAAGCCGGTGCTAGGCCTTTTTGTAGCTTTTGTTGAGGAGACCCCTGATGATGTACAACTGGCAGAGGGCTAGGCAAGGAGTGGTGTAGAAGCTGTGGCAGTAGCGATGGTCCACATCCCAGCGGTGGTGTCGCATTCGGGCTCTGAGGTGCCTCCGCCAGAGCAGGGGCCCCAAGTTGCTTTCTTGTCTAGGGTTTCCCTGAGTTCTACAGTAGAGGAATTGCCTTATATCGCGGTATGCTTCGGATAACCCCTTATTTTCATTGATGATGGACCAGCTTGGCTATCCCCTATCATTTTTTTGTTTGCAGGACCACTTGATGGTGAGCCTCTTGCAGACTTGCTTGTGCCAATGGGTAATCAGGATTCATCAGCGCGATGAGGATATCCATTGGTTAACCTAGATGCGGGTCGATCAGGGGGTGTTGAAGGAGATGTAGGACCGATTGAACGCAGCCGTCGTCGAGGCCCAGTGTGTTGGGAACGGGCTGGCAGCCTCAAACTCAAGTTGTTCGAAATCTGGGCTAGTTCCTAGGAGTTGAGGAACACATTTCGGGCGGCTAAGCAGCATCTCACGCTCCTTCGGAGTGATAATGTTTGACTGGAGACGGAGCTGAGGACTCGATTTAGCCTGAAGGCAATAGGCCATGCTCTCAATGTCAGATTTTTGGATGGCATCCGCTTGTGCCATCGGATTGCTTCCTTGGTGGCCCTGGACTTTCTAGTCCATTTCTTTGACCCGAGAAATAGTGGTGCCTGGAGTCAGTCCTACCTATCTGATTTCTTTGATGGAGAAGGGGAGCCCTCGCCACTTTCAACTAGGGGCCCATAGTTTGGAGGCGTCCACTTTTTTAACTTTGTAGGCAACAATTGTGATTTGTAATATACCTCTTGACTTCTTAATGAACCAACAAAGCCTTTCTTTTTGAGCATTGTTGCCAGCATTTTAGTGTTTGTGTAGAATTTCTTTAGCTAATGCTCTATTATTGACCAGCTGGTTGCTATCGCCATCATCACTAGGTTTGGTGCGGATGCTAGGGTCCGGCTGAGCTCGTTCTTGTGGGGAGGAGTCTCGGCTCTTCAAGTGCTTCTACCTGTGAGAGGAAGTCGTCATGCATCTTTGTTGAGCCTTATTGGGATCAGCCAGGTCATTCGGCCATTGTTGCCTGGCTCTGGCGAAGTCAGGACCATCATCCGTGCAATACCATTGGAGCTCCTCCCTTTGGGGGATGCCTCTTTCACGCATCTTGTAACGTCCCCAGCATATCCGCATGCAGATATTGTCCGCTTTGACCTGGGAGAACTTCGAGGCGTCTCCAGCCTACAGGCCGAGGCCTGGGAGAACTTCACGGCGTCCCCAACCTACAGGCCTCACGGTTTTATTCTTGGCAGACGGAGTCCACCGCCCCCAAAACATGTCTACAAGGGGGGAGGTGTCCACGCCATTATAAGGACGCTTCATTTCCCTCCCCCAATCCAATGTGGGACACTACAGTCCACCCCCCTTGGAGGCCTAGCGTCCTCGCTGGCACACAAAATTGGGTCCCGGCTCTGATACCATTTATAACGTTTTTGGCGTACCCGCATGTAGATATTATCCGCTTTGACCTGGGAGAACTTCGCGGCGTCTCCAACCTACAGGCCGAGGCCTGGGAGAACTTAACGATGTCCCCATCCTATAATCCTCACGGTTTTATTCCTAGCAGACGGAGTCCACCGCCCCCAAAACGCGTCTACAAGGGGGAGGTGTCCACGCCCTTATAAGGACGCTTCGTTCCCCTCCCCCAATCTAATGTGGTGTACACATCTAATCCTGATTCATGGACCATTGTCGACTGATGGTGCTCGTTTCTGTTGGGGGAGTCATCACACGCATGCTGAAAAGTCCTCTAAGGTTTTAGTATTTAATCACGTATGGGCTGCTCGGTATAGGATCGAGGTTTAAATTTGACCACGTATGAGCCGCTTGGTACTAGACTGAGGTTTAAATTCAACCACAAATGGGCCTCTCTATATAGGATTGAGGTTCCTTGACTGAGTAACAAGTGAAGAGAAGTTCACTTGATTTAGGGACAGTATAGGTTATTTAATTTTATACAATGTCACACAAGTATTCATATGAACAAACAAACAATAAATCATCATTTTATTAATTTAAATGTGGTACATTTGGCAAGTAAACCTAATGATACATACTTTACCTATCTAGGTCTGGCATGAAGTCATTGGTAATATCTTTTGAGGTGGACGGCGATTCATATCCTTGGGACTAGTTTACCATTCTAGGTGAGCAACTTATACGCACCATTTAAAAAAATTACTGAGACGAGGAATGGGTCTTCCTAATTCGGGGAGAGCTTGTTCTTGTTGACGTTCTTTCCTGTGGTCTCTATGTCAAAATTAGGTCCCCAACTTCAAATTTATGTGCTTTCACCCGTTTATTATAATGCCGAGTGACCTGCTATTGATAGGCCACCATGCACATCTTAGCCGTGTCTCGGGCTTCTTCAATCAGGTCGAGTTGCTTTCTAAGCCGTTGGGAGTTGCTAAGTGGATTAAAACTCTTGAGTCGGAGGCTGGGTAGTTCGATTTTTACCGAGATGACCGCTTCAGTCTCATAATATAGACTGAAGGATGTCTCACTGGTTGGATCCTTTGGAGTCATCCGGTATAACCACAACATGGAAGGTAGTTTGTCTGCTCATGAGCCCCCAATATCATCCAACTTGGTCATCAGCTCATGCAGTATGGTTCAGTTGGTGACCTCCACTTGTCCGTTCGCTTGTAGATAGGCAACGGAGGTGTCGACCAATCGAATGTCCAAACTTATGCAATATTTGGTGAAGCATTTATCGGTGAATTGGGTTCTATTGTTGGTTACGATGACCTATAGAGTCCCAAACCTGAAGATGATGTTCCATCGAACGAACTCTGCCCCATTTTGTTCGGTGATTCGAGCCAGCGGAGAGGTTTCAACCCACTTTGTGAAATAGTCGATGTTGACTATGATGAATTTTCTCTACTTAGACGTGATGGGGAAGGGCCGAATATGTCGAGCCCCCATTGTATGAATGGCCAAGGAGCCTGAAAGTTTTCAACTCCGTGGGTAGTCGATGAGACATTTTACCGTGGAATTGGTAGTTCTTGCACTTCTTCACAAAGTCTATGGTGTCCTTCATCGTTGCTCAATAGTAGCCTTGGCGCATTATCTTGAAGGTGAGATTCTTGCCTCTGATGTGTGACCCACAGATTCAGAGGTACACCTCACTCAGTACGTAGTTGACTTCCTCTAGTGTGAGGCACTGCATGTACGTGGTGGAGTACCCTCAACAGTACAATCTCCTGTCCATGATAGTGTACCAGTTTGCCGTCTTTTTCACGTACTTGGTGTCCTCTGGGGTTTTTGGTAGGGTGTCGTTGGTAATATATCTCCAATAGGGAGATATCTAGCTTTCATTGTTATAACTTTTAGCACTTCTTGCTTAGAACTTTTAGAACTTTTAGCACTTTTAGAACTTTTACCACTTTTAGCACTATATTTGGAGAGGTCAAGACTTCCCGAATGTCTCTTGAGTATTATTCTTGGTTTTCGATCACCACGACCTTCGCTAGCTTATTGGCCTTCCAATTGTTTGCCCTCAGGATATGCACTATCTTGACCTTGTCAAACTTCTGGGTCATGCCCTCACTCTAACGAGGTACTTCACGAGCAAAAGGCTTGTCACCTCAAAATTTCTACAAACTTGGTTGATGATCAGCTCCATATCATTATAGAAGGTCCAATGCCCTACCGAGCATTTCTTTACTGATCGTAATCTGGCGAGTAAGGCCTCATATTCGGCGACATTGTTGGTAGCTGAGAATCCAAGTTTCAACAAGTACATTATCTCCAACCTATCGGGGGGCCTCAGAACCACTCTAGCTTCACTATCAATTTACGTTGATGACCCGTCTACATGTAAGGTCCAAGCCGGCGCCTCCTTCAACTGGTAGGTAGCTTTGCTAGCACAAAAGGTGCCCAAAACTGGAGTCATGATCTCAACAATGAAGTCCTCTAGGGCCTGCTCTCTAATGGTCAGCATTGGCTTGAATTCTATGTTGAACTTGCCCGATTCAATGGCCCATTTTATTAGCAGTCTAGACATGTTAGGTTTTTGTAGGATTCTCTTCAAGGGTTAATAGGTTAGGACGATGATTTTGTATGCCTAGAAGTAAGGCCGCAATTTTTTGGCTTAATAGACAAGCGCTAGTGCAATCTTTTCGGCATGTATGTAATGGGTCACAGTGTCCACCAAAGTCCTACTGATGTAGTAGACTGGCAGTTGTACGTTCGATTGCTACCAAATTAAGATTGAGCTTAGCGCCATGTCCAAAACCTCTAGGTATAGGTACAGCTCATCACCTTCTTTTGGCGACGTCAAGAGGGGCGGACCAGCCAAATATTCCTTCGGCTCTTAGAAGGCAGCTTGGCAATCGGTTGTCTATTGAAAGCCGTTCGCCTTCATCCCCTTCAAGGCCTTAAAGAAGAGGAGGTATTTTTTTGCGGATTTTGTTAGGAAGTGGGAGAGCTTTACAAGTTTCCCGGCGAGCCTCTGAACATCCTTCACAATCCGTGGTGGGACTGTATCTGCCTTTATCTTGTCAAGGTTTACCACAATATCCCATCAGGAGACGATGAAACCCAATAGTTTTCTAGAGGATACTCCAAAAACATATTTGGTCCGGTTCAACTTCATCTGATGCGCTCAGAACACTCTGAAGGCCTCACTGAGGTCACGAATATAGTCATTCACTGTTTTGCTTTTGACAAGTATGACATCGACGTACACCTCCATATTTTGACTAATTTGGGTTTCAAATATTTTATTCACAAGGTACTGGTATGTGGCATCCGCATTTTTTAGGATGAATGGTATAACCCTATAGCAATACATCTCCTGTTCCGTCATGAAAGAAGTGTGTTCTTCATCCTCGAGACTCCTCTAGATCAGGTTGTAGCCCGAGTAGGCATCTAAGAAGCTTAGCAACTCTTGTCTCGATGTAGAGTCCACCAGCAGGTCAATCATGGTCGTTGAGAAGTTATCCTTTGGGCATGCCTTATTCATATCAGTGAAATTGACGTATATCCGTCACTTCCCACTACTCTTCTTGATGAGGACCACATTGGAGAGCTAGTCCGGGTATTAAACTTCGTTGGTGAAGCCAGCGTCAAGTAACTTCTTCATTTCCTTGTGGATGGTAATGAGTTTTTCGATGGAGTGGTTCCTTCGATTCTGCCTGATAGGCTTATGATTGGGATCAAAACCCAACTTGTAGACCATTACTCTATTCAGAATCCCTAACATGTCGATGGGGGTTCATACGAAAATATTAGAGTTCCACCAGAGGAACGTGATCAGTTGGTCAGGCAAGGGCTTTGGCAAGTGATCCCTTGATCTATATGCATCTCTTCAGGTCACTGGGGTCTAGAGGGATGTGGTTTGTTGTCTCACAAGACTGAACTTACTGCATTGTCATCTTGTCTTGGTGATCAAAGTTCTCGATTAATCGGCTCGAAGTGGCTTGAGTGACTTAGGACAAGTAACTTGTCCGGTCGGTCACTTAGTTGCCTAGAGCTGCTCTAACGTCGCATGTCATTGGGAACTTCATCTTTACGTCTAGGATTGATGTTACGGCCCTAAATATGGTTAGGCAGGGATAGCCAGGATGGCATTGTAAATCGAGAATAGGTCGACCACCAGAAACGTGAGCATGTGGGATGTCATCTTAGGATACGTTCTCAATATGACCTCCAGTTGGATGGTCCCTTGGACAAGCATGTGCTCATTATCTAGTCCATAGAGGGGTCCCTTGGCTGATTTTGGTTGACTCTTTTTTAGCCCCAATTTAAAAGATGTGTCAAGGTAAAGCAAATCATAGGAGCTTTCATTATTAACACAGACTCACCTCAATTGGTATTCGATTGTACCATCTGAAATGAGTGTGGATACAGCCAGAGGATTAGAAAGGGGAGTTAATACACGTGCCATATTGTCATTGTTAAAATTAATGACATAATTCCTAACTCCTACCCTCAACTTCTTATGGTCAGTAGCTATCTCAGGGCAGTCCAGTGGGCGGTTCTTAGATGGTCTGGTCGCCACCATGTTGATCACCTTGACCGTGACTCAATTCCTCGGTTGCTGCTACTTCGACCCTTCTTCGCCTGTTCTGTCGAGGGTTTGCTTCGGGTTTTGTAGGAATTTGGTGAGGTGTCCCCTCTAGATGAGGTCTTCAATCTCCCTCTATAGAGTCCCATAGTCTTTGGTGCTAAAATCCAGAGATCGATGGTAGTACAATATTTTATTTGATCTCCTCCCTCTTGATTCTTGGTTTGTTTTAGCCACTTTAGAAATTTTTTATCCCAAATCTTCATGATGATGTTGGTCCAGGAGTCATTCAGAGAGGTTAGGTTCAAAGGTCTGAACTCCCTTCGAACTCTAGGCTCCCTTCTGGGTTGCTTTCTATGCCCGTGGGAGTTGATATGGTCTTCATTTGTTATTTTCCCATTTGTCTACTCCTAGCAGAAGCAGTCCACGCACTTTAGTTACTTTGCTTCATTGGCATCTTTGGAAGCTATGTAGGCTAGGGCGATAGACTTAGTCTTATGGAAGGTCTGGGAGTCTTTGTAGGCCAGATGCTTGAAGAACTCGCTCGACTCCAGAGTCGATATGAAAGTGCTTAACTTCATCAATGAGCCTAGGAATACGCCAGGACTGCTTTTCCTTTAGATTTTAACTTAGCCCTCGCTTGATGCAAGTGAGGTGCCAAGACTGCTTTTCCTCCCTTCGGTTGGAGACAAAATGTGACAAAAAGCTATCAGCCAGCTCCTGGAACATCCAAATTAAATTTGACTATAGGCAGTAAAATCAAATTCAGGTGTCCCTCTTGAGAGTCAGATGGAAGCAAAGTCACATGGTAGCCTCTTTCAGGCCTGGAAGCTCAGAAGGATGCGAAAGTGGTTCAGATAGTCCATGGGATCAGTGCTCCTATTGTCGTTCCATTGTAAATGACGATCTCCTTAAGTTCGTGGAGTGCCCCTTGATGCTTCCTTTGAACAAATGTTGCCACATTTTTCTACTTTTTCCTCCACTTGTGGAGGGGCCGCGGTCCTCTTTGCGTTGAGGTAAGTCCTCAACATTGAGTGTATCGACGAGTGGTGCCAGGCTGGGTAGCTGTTGGCGCTCTTCGGCTTGTTGCTGCAGGAATTCACCTCTTGACCGGGTACTTCTTCTTCTGGCTCTTCCTTTTCAGAGCTTAGGTACGAGCAGTAGATGGAGGAGCCCCTGGCCTCTCTTGACCCTGGCATTCGCAGAGGGTTTGCAGCATTTGGGAGATGTTGTCCATCTAGGTAGTGAGCACTCGCATGAAGAGCGCCGGGCGCTCATTTGCATGGGTACCCATGGAGGGGTCATTGCCATGGGAGGGGGCATCTTTTGCCGGAACATTGGCTTGAGCCCCGTTATTGTCCATATTTTCTTCTATGATGACAATTGTTAGGCTTTTCTGTTATTTTTCATAGATGGTGCCAATGATACATCCTCCTGATTCGGATTGTTGCACGGGTTAGAGAGCTGCTTGGTCATCCTCAACGGGTTGATTAAAGCTGGTCCAGTCTTTGTTTCTGATAGCTTAGGTCTTGCGTACCATAACTAAACGAATAAGAGGTCAGAGGATTTGTCAAGCTCGTTTCTCAATATATCTTCTAACACTAAAGTCAGGAGTCTTTCTCGAATAGATAGAAAAATATGAGGATGCAAGAATGTATGCATGGATGATATGTAGGTTTCAGGGTTAAATTCTTGGGTTCATAAAGTTAAGGGGTGGCATCGGGAGAAGGTAGTATGTTCGACGGGGAGTGGTTTAGAGATGGTGGTGCACTCGATGGGGAGCAGCTTGTAAAATAGAGAGAGAATGAGGGCTGTGAGAGACTTTTTGCTTGCTTTTTTTGGGCAAGGAGTCGTACTCTTGTAGGTTTGACATTGTGCATATTCCCCACCTGTGGGTGTGAAGGAGTATTTATAATACTTGAGTCAGCTTAGCCCTTCTTGGGTGCTAAGATTGACTAACGGCTATTCATACTGATTCGGTGAGCTGTCAGGGGTATTGCCGGTGCTCGTTATGGCAATGGTGGCTAGCTGATAAGATTTCTTTCTTTTTCATGGCGATGCTGGAGGCAGTGGTCATGACAATTACCATTGGAGGAGATTTGCTAGATCGCCATTGCCATTTTGGGAGAGATTGTGTGATCACAATCAATATTCGGGGGATATTTTCAGAGTTATTTTGGGGAAATTTTGGCAAGTTCTTTCGGTGTGCGAGGTGCTTTGAGAGAGCCCTTGTCGCTCATTTTTAGCTGGTCAATCCCGGATCGACCTGCTCGGGTTGACTGTTTAATAGTTTGCTGTTGGGCCTTTGCAGGAGTGAGCCATAGGCCGCAATCCTCGGGGCCCTCCGCTTATTTGTGGGCTTGGCCTTTATGCCGGCCTATTTACGATATTATCCATCACACATATTTTCCAAAAACAAAAAAAAAAATAATACATGTATTTGGTCTAAAAAAGAGGGTAGAAAGATAAAAATAGAAAAAATAAAAAGAATGAAAAAAAGTGCCCATAGGTGTGAGCTCTTAATTTCTTGTGCTAGTCGGGGAGGGTTTTGACATTCTCAAAGGAACTTCTTAAGCAGTTTTTTTTTTAACTTTGCAAGTTCTTACAATCCTCGGTGTTATGTTCGGTTTCTTGATGGAACATATAGTATTTGGACCAATCGGTTGACTCAAGATGACACATAAGCTTAAGCCACTTCACTAGCTACTCATCTTTAATCTGCATCAAGATCAGGATGTTGGTTCACATTTCGCTTAGTAACAATGATGTGGATATTACACCAGGTACTAGGATGATAAGCCCTTGGGATGGGGGTCACGTGATGTGACTGAAAGGGTCATCGTCCACGATATGACATCCGTAAAAAAAATACATATAACCTAAACAATAAAAAAACACACATAATTAGGCGGACTTTAACTTTTTTATTGTTCGGGTGCATAGGATCGCAAACAGCCGGTCATCAAGTTGGCCATAAAGTAAGTCGGTCATAACTAGGTCAGCCACATCTTGATCATCTGAGATTTTAGGTTGGTCAACCAAAGACACATGAAATGCTACTAGGAACCAAAACTTACTCAAACCGTGAAAATTTAGCGAAAGAATCTAAATATCCTTTTTATTTTTATAGCAGAATCATTATACAAATTTTTTCAGAACAATCCAAAAATACATCAAGATTGGTTATGCACTGCTACAAAATATCTTGATCGGCTTTCCTATTTAGCTAGACCGCCCAACTTCACTCTTTCTCATCTGGTATGAGTTCTTTGTCATCTGAGGGTAAGAAAATAATAAGGAGTGAGCGACAGCTCAGTAAGGTGTTAATGCAGAAAACATGCATAATTATAGTATTGAATGGAATGAAAGCATTTTGCATACAAAAGCATTATACATGGAGTAAGACATTTTCATGCGAAACTGAATTCCAAGATGAATGCAAATTTAAAACCAAATGCTGAAAATCGGATAAATTTTAGGCATGTAACTCTCGGCCATCATATCTCATAAATGGCTACATTTAATGTCTGCACTTCTCGATTATCATATTTCATAAATGGCTACATTTAAGGTCTACAACTCTTAACCATCATATATTACAAATGGCTACATTTAAGGTCTACAACTATCACCATCATATCTCATAAACAGTTACATTTAAAGTCTACAACTCTCGACCATCAAAACCCATTTTCTAAAATCATGAGCTTCAAACGTCCGAGGTTCTTAAAGGAGCATACTTACTTTCATAAACGGTAATAACATGCAAACAAATAAGATATTTAAGTGAGTAGACTGAAATTTGCTGACCGAAATCAAACATGCAAATAACCTTTCCGTGTACATAACTTAAACTTTACCAATTCTTATTACAAAATCAAACTTAATAAACATAAGGGATTCTACCAATATTCAAGTATGAATAGTAGAACAAAAATCCCATATACAGAACATAACTCATGCGTTGAACAAGAAATTCCTTCATAAACATGAGAAAGCAATCATCATGATATGTATTACGTAGAAACATGGTGAAGAAGGGCATTAAAACAATGAAATTCAAGGATTTTAACAAAAACAGAGGGTACACTTGCTTGATCTGCGAACGCCCTTATCCAAGACTGGCCTGGAATTCTTCCCCTCCTTCTCCATCATTCCTTCGTCCCCCTTCTCAGATTTTCTAAATTTTACTTCCTGACTCCCAAACCCAACATTTATAGGCAATGGGGTAGGTGAGAATAGGTGGGGGTAGGTCACTTATTTCAGATATTTTTCTCAAACCTCCTGTCTAGAAAGTTCCAGATCAATAGAGCAGGTAGAAGTAGTTCACCGACTTTGGCTTGGCCACTTCGGCATCAGATCAAGACTAGCCAAAAAGCCAAACTGGTCAATGGTTCATTCATTAGTATACTCCGGTCGTTCCTTTATAGGCTACGTTTTTGTGGTCAATTTGCTTATCTTTCTAATTACTTTAGTTCTGATCAACTATTTTAATCCGGTCATTTTTCTTGTTAGGGTAACATTTTATTTTTGTCGTCTATCATCTCCGAAAATCCTCTCCGAAAATTCTGCCATTAAAACCGGTCAACTTACGTCAAATCTGGTCAACTTTTTTTAACCGCTCAATTTATTATTTTTGGTCAACTATACTAATTTCGTTCAATAATTTTAATTCTGGTCAACTTCCTACTTCGGTTGATGATAAGCTACCTTGGTCACTAACAATTATTTTGGTCTCTATCATCTACCTCGGTCGATTACTAACTTCCTCGATCATTATCACAACTTCTTCAATCATTTTTTGTTAAGGTCAGTTAACAAGTCAATCCGATTGACATGCTATCTAGGTTAATTTTTCTATTAAGGTTGAGAGACTAAATCCTAAAAAAAACCTCATTCTTACAACTTTCTCCCACTTGAAGGAATTTTGTTATCAAAATTCGATGAACCTCAAAATTATTATCCATTAGGCTTCTCAACCCTATTCTAATATCTCTGGTTCATGGGCCCTCATGCTATCGTTGCGCTACTCTGATTAACCATTTACTAATACCTCAAAATGTAAAGTGTGGGAAAACAAAAGAATGCGCAAATCCTAAATTAAATAAAACATAAGCTAAAATTTTACAAATAAAAAAAGTACCTTCAATCACATTTGGCAATGCCTTGGTATCCTGAACTGTCACTGCAAATACTTTAGATGAGACAGTAGATTTCTTTGCCTCCAATTACCTAGGTATGGGGCAATCCTTGACCCGATGGCCCTATTGTCCATAATTAAAACTAGCCCCCATTAATTTAAGATAGGTTTTTTCCAAATGCTGCCCTCCATAGTGCGTACAATTCACTGTTGACCCCTGAAAACTAGACACTGAATGAATTTCAGTGCCACTTTTTCCTATATCCAACACCTTCCCCATTTTAGAAGGTTATAGGGATCCCGAACTGACTCTCTCACTAAAACTCATCCGATTAGTTGCCCTCTTAGAGAAAAACTTTTAAATCTCAAACTCACTCTCAAATATCAGGGCCATGTCTAATATCTCAGCATAAGCCTTAAGCTTCTGCATCACAAGTCGTTTTCTAATTTTATCCTTTAACTCTTGTTGAAACTTTTTGACCTTTCTTAACTCATCTTCCACAGTATATGGTGTGTACCGAGATAATTCAGTAAATTTCACATCATATTCAACTACAGAGTGGCTCCCTTACCTAAGCCATATGAACTCCTCTTCGTTTTGATCCTGGAGGTTAGAAGGAAAATACTTTTCCATAAAAGTCTCTTCAAACATTTTCTAAGAAATTTCTTCCTCGAGCACACCCAACACCATTTTTTTATTGCCCACCAACTATCAGCTTCTCCTTCTAACTTACACACTGTAAAGGTAACCTTCTTCCAATCAAAACATCTAATAACAGTGAATGTCTTCTTTAATCTTCGAATCAAGTTATCTACCTTTACTGGATCTGGTTCTCTTAGAAATTTAGGCGCCAGCTCGGCTGTAAATCTCTCACACGCCGTTGGTTCAGCATTAGCTGGAACCTAGTCAGGGGTCGAAATCGGAGCAGCATGCTGCTGCTCCATAGTTTCTATTATTGTGCCATTTTGCCTAGCAGGTTCAAGTATTTATCCTCTCGATCCTGAGGAATACTAGTACTATCTCGGATAATGCTTCTTTTATGTGCCATACTATTATCCTATAACTAAAAGAATCACAATATCAATCAACTCAGCATATTCAGATTGGAAAAAGGGGTTAACAATTATTCAATATATTTAAAGATAAAGCCCTCGAGCTTCATACACTCTTATATCTCGGTCATAAATTACACCAAGCCCTTAAATATTATCTCAGTTTAAAATTACACTTCGATCCTTAAGGGGTTATTCATCTCAACTTTTCATCTGTTCTTAACTATCATTATCTCACTTTCGCTGAGATTAAATATAAGTTTCCGCTTTAAGATCGATCAACCCTAATGCATCTTTTTTCTCTGATACCATTTGTGACGGAATGGATTATAGTCCACCATAGGACCTCCGTAAAAAAATACATATAACCTGAACAATGAAAAAAGACACATAATTAGGTGGACTTTATTATTTTTTGTTGTTCGCATGCACAGGATAGCAAACGTCCGGTCATCAAGTCAGCCACAAAGTAGGTCGGTCATAACTAGGTCGATCACATCTTGACCGTCCAAGATTCTAGGTTGGTCAGCCAAAAACGCATGAGATGCCATGAGGAACCAAAACTTATTCAAACCGTAAAAATTTAGCAGAAGTATCTAAATATCCTTTTTATTTACACAGCAGAATCATTATACAAATTTTTTCAGAACAAACCAAAAATACATCAAGGTCGGTTATGCACTACAACAAAAATATCCTGATCGACCTTCTTGCCTAACTAGACCGCCTGACTTCAGTTTTTCTCGTTAGGCATAAGTTCTTGATTATCTGAGTGTAAGAAAACAGAAAGGAGTGAGCAACAGCTCAGTAAGGTATCAATGCAGAAAACATGTATAATTATAACATTGAATGGAATGAAAGCACTTTGCATACAGAAGCATTATATATGGGAATAAGACATTTTTATTCGAAATGGAATTCCAAGATGAATGTAAATTCAAAACTAAATGTTGAAAATCAGATACATTTTAGGTTTACAACTCTCGACCATCACATTTCATAAATGGCTACATTTAAGATCTACAACTCTCGACCATCATATCTCATAAACAACCACATTTAAGGTCTACAGTTTTCGACCATGATATTTCATAAACGGATACATTTAAAGTCAGCAGCTCTTAACCATGATATCTCATAAACGGTTACATTTAATGTCTGCAACTCTCGACTATCAAAATCCATTTTCTTAAATCATGAGCTTCAAACTTTCGAGGTTTTTAAAAGCAAATGATCACAGTTCTTTAATGAGCATGCTTACTTTCATAAACGGTAACAACATGCAAACAAATAAGATATTTAAGTGAGCATACTGATATTTGCTGACCGAAATCAAACATGCAAATAACGTTTTCGTGTATATAACTTAAACTTTACCAATTCTTATTACAAAATCGGACTTAATAAATAGAAGGGATTCTACCAATATTCATGCATGAACTGTAGAACAAAAATCCCATATACAGAACATAACTCATGTGCTAAACTAAAAATTTCTTCATAAATATGAGAAAGCAATGATCATGATATGCACCACGTAGAAACATGGTGAAGAAGGGCATTAAAAGAATGAAATTTAAGGATTTTAGTAAAAACAAAGGGTCTACTTGCCTAATCTACAGACTCCCTTACCTACGTTTAGCCTGAAATTTTTCTCCTCCTTCTCTTTTGTTCCTTTGTCCCCCTTCTCAGATTTTTTAAACTTTGCTTCCTAATTCGAAAACCCAACATTTATAGGCAATGGGGTAGGTGAGAGTAGGTGGGGACATATCACCTACTTCAGATATTTTTCTCAAATCTCATATCTAGAAGGTTCCAGATCAACGGAGCAGTTGGGAGTAGTTCACCCACTCTGGCTTGGTCACTCCGGCATCAGATTAAGACTAGCCAAAAAGCCAAACTGGTCAATGGTTCATTCATTAGTATACTCCGGTCGTTCCTTCATGGGCTACGTTTTCATGGTCAATTTAGTTGTTTTTCTGATTACTTTAGTTTTGGTCAACTATTTTAATCCGGTCAATTTTCTTATCCGGGCAATGTTTTGTTCTTGTTGTTTATCATATCCGAAAATCTTCTCTGAAAATCTTCTCCGAAAATTTTGCCATTACAGCCGGTCAATTATATGTCAAATCCGGCCAACTTTTCTTAACTAGTCAATTCATTATTTCTGGTCAACTATACTAATTCCAATCAACAATTTTAATTCCGGTCAACTTCCTACTTCGGTTGACTATTAGCTACTTTGGTCACTAACAACTATTTTGGTCTCTATCATCTATCTCGGTAGATTACTAACTTCCTTGGTCATTATCTCAATAATTTTCTCGGTCATTTTCCGTTAAGGCCGATCAACAAGTCAATCCGGCTGGCATGTTATCTAGGCTAATTTTTCAATTAAGGTTGAGAGATCAAATCCTAAAAAACACTTGATCCTTACACGTGACCCTCCGAGTGAGTTCCCTCCTCCCTTGTGTGATTTAGAGAGGTTAGATATGTCCCTGGTTAGTCGACCAGCCATTCTTGTTTCATTGACCTCCTTTGATAGGATGTAGGAATGGACTAAATTCTTTGACTCTTCACGGGAGGTGGGTTAACTCATCATAACCTCCTTGTAGAACTTTGCTCCGATAAGGCATTGTAAAATATCTCGATCTTGGTCTCCTCAACCAAATTCAAGACGGCCTATGATTCGACATTGAAACAAGTGAATTAATCTTTCAAACACACGTTCTAGCCTCACCTAACGTTGGCCATATGTAATATTTTGAATATTTTTAATTTTATTATTTTGTAAGAATAAATTATCGGATTAGTTGTGATAATTATCCAACTATTTTAGTGACTATTTTGGGTACAAAATTTTATATTTTGGCCTAATAAGTTTAAAATATTTGAATCGATGGAATGAGTTTGAATACTTGGGTCATTTATTTAAGTTTAGATTCACTAGTGGATTAAGTTAAATTAACTTAATTACGAATAAAGCTAATTGAATG
>JAODPA010116142.1:0-18786 GCA_025585075.1 Nepenthes mirabilis
CTACAGATATGATTAAGGCAGACTCTACCTCCAAACAGAGTACTCTTATGGAGTTGGGTGATACTCCGGCAGCGGGAATTGAACGGAAGCTGGCTGTGCCGAAACGGCCTAAGAACCCTCCCCAGGCCATGCTGAAAAGGCAAAAGGGGCCTAAAAAGAAAACCTCCCCTCCTCCCAATTCCCATGGTTAACATCCCCCGTTAAAATGTAAGGGGTCTAAATGGGCACCTAAAAGCCCAAGGGGTCAAACACCTTATCCATACTACGAAATGAGCTATTATTGGTCTGGTCGAAGCAAAAGTTAGAGAAGGTAATGCTGAGCATATTACCAGGAAAATAATGCCTTACTGGAGCTGGGCTATGAACTACTCGCTCACCTCCAATGGTCGTATCTGGATCAGTTGGAACCTGAATATTGCAAATTTGGATATTATTTTGATCAATGATCAAATCATCCATTGTAAAGTCTCCCCAATGATCACTAATAAGATGGCTCAAATTCTGAAATTGGACGACGCGATCTTTGGAGGAGACTTCGGGAGCTAAATCTCCACTTTCCCAATACACCATGGGTTGCCATGGGAGATTTTAATGCGATTAGGTCTCCCTCCGAAGGCCTGGGAGGTATTTGGCACGCTAATAGTGCAAAAGACCTGGATCACTGCCTCACAAATTGTGATCTACAGGACCTCTCTTTTGATGGCGCATTCTTCACCTGGAATGATGGGAGGGATGCTGAGGTGCGAATCTTTAGAAAGCTGGATAAGATTGTCGTTAATAGCAATTGGCTCTCTGATCTAGAGACTTACAAAGCCCCCTTCTCCCAACTAGATTTTCTGACCACTCTCAGTGTGTCCTTACCCAGGACATGAGCAACAGTCCTAAGAAAGGACTCTTTAGATTCAACAATTTTCTCTCCCAACACCCACAATTCCTTCCCATAGTTCAAGATACCTGGCAAAGGTTTGTCTTGGCATCCCCATGTTCCAAATTGTCTCTAAATTACGCATTTCTTGGGGATTGCTTAAAAATCTTAATGGTTGTATTGAGAATGTTTCTGAAGAAGTTGCTAGGGCTAGAAAGGCCCTTGAAGAGTATAAAAAAATCCCCTTTTCCCAACCCTTGTTGCGCTATTGTGACTGAGGAAGAGAACCTCAAATCTACCTACCGCCTCACCTTTAGACAGGACCTGGACTTTATCCAGCAAAAAGCAAAAGTCAATTGGCTCAAAGATGGGGATAAATGCACCAGATTTTTCTTCCAATCGGTTGCTAGGAACCATAATCACAATAAAATCCTATCTCTAACTAAAGAAGATGGTACCCCTACCGGTAGCCTTGAAGAGGTTAAACAATTAATCATTAATCATTTCTCTCATCTTCTTGGCTCGGGGCGTAATGCCGGATCATTCGATAAGAATAAACTCCAACCATTTATTTTGCATACCATCCTGGAGAATATTTGCCCTTCGTTATGCAAACCTGTCACCGCTGAAGAGGTATGTCAATTTCTTTTCTCCATCGGTGATTTCAAAGCTCTTGGGCCGGATGGCTTCCCTTCCAAATTTTATAAAGATTCTTGGCACATTATTGGCCCATCAATTATAACAGCTGTTCAGGATTTCTTTTACCATGGGAAAATACTCAAGCAAATCAACTCAACTATCATAAGCCTTATCCCCAAGGTCAAGACTCCTTCTAAAGTGACAAATTTTCAACCTATCTCCTGTTGTAACGTTATTTATAAAAATCATCTCGAAAATCATTGCCAACCATATTAGACCCACACTTCCCTACTTGGTGAACTCTTGCCAAAATGCCTTTGTGGCGGGGAGGCATATCGGCGGCAATATCCTTCTGGCTCAGGAGCTATTCCATAAATATCACTTAAAAAAAGGAGTCCCCAGATGTGCTATGAAAGTGGATCTAGCTAAAGCATTTGACTCGATACAATGGGATTTTCTAATTGTCCTCCTTGAACTGATGGGTTTTCCCCCTCAAATGGTAAGATGGATCAGTTAATGCATTATCACCACCTCTTTCTTAATCAACTTTAATGGTGAATCTCTGGGTTTCTTCAAAGGGGCTAAAGGGTTCGGGCAAGGCGATCCTCTGTCATTGTACCTTTTTGTTTTGGCCATGGAAACTCTTAATGGTATCCTAGACATTAAAGCCCGACGTAATTCTAAATTCCAATTTCATTGGAAATGTGACATTACTCGGACGATAATGCTGGGATTTGCTGATGATATCCTTCTCTTCTCTAGCGCAAACGCAACTTCTATCAGAATCATCCATGATTGTCTCCAAGAATTTGAAGCTCTCTCTGGCCTTTCAATAAATAAGGAAAAAAGAAAAATTTTTCTCTCCTCTTGCGAAGAGACCTCTAGCCAAGAGATTATTGACATCATGGGTTTTAAAAAGGGCTCCCTCCCAATGCGATACCTTGGCGTTCCTCTCATTACTTCTAAATTATCCTTGAAAGACTGCCAACCCCTTCTAGACTGAGTGCTCAAGAAAATCACATCCTGGAAGAACCGATGGCTTACTTTTGGCGGCAAACTTCAGCTCATCTCGTCCATCCTTTCCACTCTCCATATCTATTGGGCCTCTATCTTCATCTTGCCTATATCCGGAGATTCCTTTGGTATGGCTCTATTGATGGAAAATATATTGCTAAAGTCTCTTGGGAGGATGTCTGCTCAACAAAAGATGAAAGGGGCCTTGGAATAAAGAATCTCATTGCCTCTAATAAATCATTAATCTGTAGACTTCTTTGGAGGATCATCACAAAAAATCGAGACTCTGTTTGGGCCGCTTGGTGCCATACCTATCGTATCAAAGACCAATGCATATGGATACTAAAAGTCCCAGACTCAACTACGTGGAGCTTGAAGAAGCTCATGAAAATGCACCTTATCTTGCGCCACAAAATCTATCACCACATAGGCAATGGTGTTGATACATTTCTTTGGACTGACAACTGGCACCCCTATGGCCCGCTCTGTGATTGATACTCTGAGCGCCTAAGAAGTGTTACAGGGCTTCCCTTGAATGCAAAAGTTTCGGACATCATCCTCAATGATAATTGGAACTGGCCTAACAAATTTGATATGGAGGTTTTAGACATCATGGAAAACATGCCTAATTACAATCCCGATGCCATTTGCCATGATATCATAAATTGGTGCCCTAATCCCTCAAATACATACACGGCTAAATTGGCATACTCTATAGTCCAAAAGACCAAAAACAAAGTCAAATGGTATTACCTTGTGTGGGGCCCACACCATACCCCTGTTCACGCCTTTACCCTGTGACTGATTATGCGGCAAAGACTTAGCACGCTAGACCGTATTACAATTTACATTCATCAGCCGCTGACTTTCATATTATGCAATTATGGAAATAAAAGCCACGATCACCTGTTCTTTTCCTGTACCTTTTCCTATTGCGTATGGAGGATTATGAGGCGCCATGCTAGGATCCATTGGTCTTATGATGACTGGACATCCAACATAACCTGGGCTGCTGATAAATGGAAGGGGCATAACATCAGAGCTTACTCCTTTCGTCTCACCCTTGTTGCAACCGTTTATTACATCTGGAAAGAAAGGAACCAACGCACCTTCAAAAACATTCCCGCACAAGACGAATCCCATGTGGTCAATCAGATATACACTGCTGTCCATCAAAAACTCAAAATGATTACCATTGACCATACTCCAAGCAATAGATCTCTTTGGACTAGATGGGGATTACAGCCTGTTGGCAGAGTTAGCGGTATGAGTACAAGGTTTCCTATGGATAGGCTGCTCCATGGAGGCCCGAATTAAAAAAAAAAAGCAGCATTTCGGGCAGATTGCTCTGACCAGAATGGCTTTGCCTAGTCTAGCTGCTGTGTCCGCCGGTTTGCCCTGATTAGGTGGAATGCCAAATATTGACCGATATATGGCTTGACGACCTTGTCATTTTTTTTCTATCGCACAGAGAAAGCTGCCATATATAGGTGGTGATACGTCCTTGGATTCGAACTTCAAACAGATTTGGGCTGGTCTGCTTGATTGGTTTCGGCTCCGTTCACCGAGTTGGGATTCTGTACACCACTAAACAAACAGGAGGTCAGTGTGTCGGTTGAAAGTTATCCCACCGAAAATACTCCGATACTCAAGTCAGTAAGAAAGCCTTCAAAATTTGTGAAGGTATTGAGAACTAAAATTAAGAGGGGTAAAAGAGAATGTGTGGGAAGAGAGTGTTTGGATGTCCAGATGAAAGAGAGGCTTGGCCGTCTCTTGAACCTGGGATGGTGGGAAGGCAGTAAACTGCTGTAGGGAGCATGTTTGTATGCCTTTGGATCTCTGAGTATCAGCAGAGAGTGCCTGAATATCATAGAACATTAGGTCTCTGAGAGAGAGAGGTTGGAAGTGTAGCAGCCTATCAGAAAAGCATATTAGAAAGCATGCCAGAAAGCCCCTCAAAAAGCATGCCCCAGAATGAAAACCCTAGGGCTTATTTAAATGGCGGCAGGGTGATCTTTCCTGGTTGGAAGACGTGATCGCTATGCCATTTTGGGTGGCCTTCCTTTTGCAGGAAGGCGCAAGTTACCTAACTTGCTGAGATTACTTCCTTTCCTGGCGGTTAGCGACTTTCCAAACTGCTCACCTTCCTTTCATGCACTTCATCGTTGAAAAGTTCCAGTTGGTAGAAAATTGGGAATATCTATCGCCTTCCTTATGGGAAGGGCGCTGATTTTGTCAATGTCCTTTTTGGATGTTGGCTGAGTTTATGGAAGGCACAAGTTAGGGAAAAAGCCGTTGCAAACTGCCTGCTGGATCGTGGGCCCAAGTGGGCCAGGCCCGTGGAAGCCTTCTTATTTTTGGGTCTGCTGCTACAATGATTCTGGTCAATGCTTGAGTTGACCGTCCTGAGCGTGAGTTCGCCGCCCACTTGTGCCTTAGTCTGTCAAAGTTGGCGATGACCATTGAGCGCGCGTTTGGGCCTTGCAGGATTTAGGCCTTCACCTTCTGTTGGGTCAACGTTGGAGTTGGCCGTCCACCAGGCCATTTGGATCTTTTTTGACTATTGGGCTAGCCCAATTACAGTATTCCCATCACTAGTCCCCCATGCCGGTGGCCAGAATTTTGGCCTCTGGCATGTTCATGATGGGATGCCCCTCACTGTCCTTTGTTGCTTAAAAATTTCGGAGAACTCCACGAATGGGTGAGGCATTGACCGAATCTATTGATCGTCCTAGTCAGATTTCGGAGAAGAAAAGTTGATCGATCTGTTGATCGTCTTTGATCAGATCCGGAGAAGAAGTTGACCGAATCTGTTGACCATTTTTGGTCAGATCCGGAGAAGAAAGTTGACCGGATCTGTTCGCCGTCTTTGGTCAGATCCGGAGAAGAAAGTTGATCGGATCTGTTGACCGTCTTTGGTCAGATCCGAAGAACTTTGTATGAGCCCTGAGTGACGTGTGGCCATTAGCCGGCCTGTCAGGCTAAAAGTGGATACATGTCTTCACCTGATGAAATCACGATCCCAGCCATTAATGCGTTAGAAGATTTGTTTCAAAAAGGAGCCCGTTGGGAAGTGACACGTGGCAGCATGATGGCTTGCCTTCTCGAGGAGGTTTAAGGCATTTCACACTTTGCCGTTTAAGTTTCTCTCATTATACTTGGAATTTTTCATGCCTTCTGCTCTACTTCTTCGTCTTCATACTTTCATTCCAAAGAGAAAAAAACCTAATCCATCTGTAAATATGGCTTCGACCTCTGTTGTCGATATTCCTTCTGTTCTTAGAGAGAATGACATCAAAGAGCTGTGCATCGAATTTAACATCCCCAAAGACATCGCGTGGAGGGCTCCAGATAAGGACGACAGGGCCTTCTCTCCGCCGGTGGGACACGTGACGGTGTATGAGGCCCACCTGAGGAGCGGCCTCCGTCTTCTTCTTCTAGACGACTTACAGTCGATCCTCCAGGCTCTGCGTATTCCCGTCGCCCAGCTCCACGCTAATACTGTACGGTATATTTGCACTTTCTGTATCTTTCTCCATAATCATTCTCGGCGACTAACGATGTCGATGGTGAATGGGCTGTTTAAGATTAACCAGGGAGGAGAGTGGATCTCCTTGGTTCCACGTAGTAGCCTGAAGGTCAACACGGCCATCTACGACTCACTAAAGAACTGGAAGAATCGGTTCTTATTCGTGAGTTTGACTGAGATCTGGCCCCTGGCAAAGAATTAGGGCCAGGTGCCGGATGTTTCTATGGGGACGTCGTATGTGGCGGAGACGGTGTCCTTAGAGTTGGTGACCAAACTGGTCAAAGCCCATCTCTCTGACTTCAAGAGAGATTTCTTGGTCTCTAGGGTAGAGACCAAGAAGGTGAATTGGGGACCCCCTTTCCCTATTCAGAAGCTCAGGGCACCACTGCCGACGGTCATGATGCAGCCGAAGGACTTCAGAGGTCTGATCATCCATCCCCGCTTGACTGACGACGACTTCATCGGCCTCAGACCCAAGAGGATGACTGTGACGGATCGGATTATTTTTCATCGAATAACATCTGTCAATGGTAACACAAACTAAAATCCCATAATTAACCTATGGATTCTACAGAAATTTCGGTAGAATTTTCTCCACAACTAGACAAAAATAAAAAATACAACTTGTTTAAAAATATCCTGTATAAACACACAGCTAAACATTATTGAATGTTTAGCCTACAACACACAACACAGGATCTTATAACTGCCATATCATCCATAGCTCAAATACAGTAACCCTATCTACTATATTGAGTCTAGAGAGATGCCATCTAACAAAACTCAAGTTCTAAGAACGTTAAAATAACATAAATGCGGAAGTATAACTAAATCATCAAGACCTGCGGAAGCATAACAAACCATAATATAACAACAAGCCACATGCATCCATGAGTGGCTGTTTACATTCTAATATGATAAACGTAACCCAATCTTCAAGCTTTGATGTCCAGCAACGCCTTCGATGCAAGCCTCTCTCCTTGTTCTAACTAATCTAGCGCCGGCTAAGTGTTCTCATCTGGAAGGAAAACAGTAAGGGTGAGCGTACAGCTCAGCAAATATAATCATAAGTCAGATCTCATAGTAGAAAGCAATAGAATCAATAACTGAAGGGGAGAAACACATACAATCTCAACAGTCATGAATCTTGAGAGGGAAACAGGGAACATCTGGAATCACTGGATTCTCACGGTTATATCGATTAGGCATTATTTATTTTCATCATTATATCATCTTTGCAGACTCAGGCTAGTAGGGCGTACTAACCAACGATGCGAGAGAACGAGAAAATGAATGTGTTCGCTACACATTCTAAAGCTATGGCTACATTTTAGGTCTGCAGCACTAGACCATCGGTTGCATCTCCACTATGCAATATTTAACCAAATGGCTACATTTTAGGCCTGCAGCACTCGGCCAACACGCTCCATATCCCCCGGGGACCAGCGCAATCCTCGTTCTTCCACAATAGTTTTCTAAAGCATATCACGAATATCACCCGCTCCCACGAGCGGCTAGAATACGTGGCCAGGTATTCCTCGGGCTCACACCGCGATGGACATGGTAAGCTAAAGAATACTATCCCTATGAATCATGGTCATAGTTTCAAGGTTAGTTCCAACACTTGGAGAGGAAAATCCACATTTGCCATGCACGTTCACAACTCAGAAAATCCCATTTCCATCACATGTATTTCCATCCGGGAGATCATTCCATCACCATGCACAATGTGGATTCCCTTCTATTTACTTGCTCGGTTCGCAACCTTCTGTGGGACTCAATCCCGTTATTACAATTTGACTCATGTTCACAAGAGAATTCTAAATTTCATACCTTTGATAATCACGCATCATTTTAGAAGCCTCCTGGACTCGTTTTCTTGCTTCCGGTGCCCAATTATACATTTTCGGGGCTTACATTTTAACACAACATTTAGACATCACTTTCATAACAATTAAGTAAGGGCAAAGCATGTGAATTTCCCATTTACTTTCGGATGAACAATACTAGGCCTCTTTTAGAGCATCCGGATTCCACGAACGGTTCGATACTTGTAAAATCGGGCGTCCAGTTGTTACATACGCACAATTGGGACATGGTGATTCATCTTTTCGGGTTGATTCAACATACAACGAAGGTGGGAACATGTAATTTTCCCATTTACACTCGGATGAACAGTGTTAGGGCCAATTTAGAGGGCCCGGACACCGCGATCGGGTCGAAACATGCGAGATCAAACTCGTGGCCAACATATATACAAATTTAGGACATGGGGATTCATATTTTGAGGTCAATTTCATGATACGCGGAAGGAAAACAGGAAATTTCCAATTTCGTGGGTTAGGGTTTCGGTGAAACCAAACCGAGTGAATCGGATACGATTCGAACAACTAACTACATTTTCCTTGGTCATTAATCATGGGTTTCATGATTCTAACATTCACGGTAGGTATCGACACAAAATATCCAACAAAATCAAGCAAAACATCGAGGGAGAACGAGAAGTGAGTATGAGAACACTTGCCTCGACGCGTGCTTTCACCTTTATAACTAGCCCTCAGACGGATTTGGACTCCACGGCCTCGATCTCCTCCCTTCTCTCACTAGAATCGACACACTCTCTCTCTAGAAGCTTCGGGATCGTGGGAAAAATGAAGAAAAAGAAGCACGACGCGACTTAAAAAGGTGCCACTGCTCGAGCGAGCATCAGGCGGGCGCCATTCTGGAAATCCCGCTCGAGCGGAGCTTGAGCGGCTAGCGGGCGGGCGAGGTTATGAAATTACCGCTCTAGCAGAGCTCAAGCGGCCATCGGGCGGGCGAGGTTCTGGAAATTACGCTCGAGCCACGGCTCGAGCGCGCAGCAGGCGCAAGCCTGCGGGCAGCGCTTCAGCAGAACGAACCAAAATTCTTCTCAATTTTTCTTCGGATACCCAACCTTATTCGTCCATAGGCCTAGTATTGATCATTAGCATACTGATCACCTCATCATTATCAAGTTTTTAGACTCGGAACCTCACAATGACTGTGGAGACGCCCTTCTCATCGTCTTCGAGGCTAGACTACATTACCGTCGGGATTTACAGCGGCCCTAGCAGCGCCACCAGGGTGGAGAAGATGTTCGAAGACATGCCAAAAGTTGGGGCCGGCAGCGTTATATTGGTGCAGCCTACTTTGCGGGTGGTTCCTCAGTCTGTGTCGAAGGAGATACCGCCTGCGTCTTTCGACGAACCGTCAGCGGGGTCGCAGGAGCCATCGGTTGGCTCTCCGGTTATGCAGTAGCCGGTGGATCCGCCGGTGATTGATCTGGAGCTTCCTGTTGCTCAGGAGTAGCCCGCCGCCACTGCTGCCTTGGATGATATCGATGAAGGGCTCCTGGACGACATCCTGGAGGAGGCTGCCGCTAGCCCTGCTCGCGAGGGTTCTGCCTCTATCCCACCAGCCACGGATCCAGACTTGGAGGCCAAGCCAGATAGGCCTGCACGGAGGATCTGGCAGGTATAATTTTCTGTGATGCTTTCTACCTAACTTCTCCTTTAAAATTTCTGATTTGTTTTGTTCTTTGGTGCAGAAGGAGAAGGTGTTGGCTGCCGTGGCAAGGGTGATCGATTAGGGGGACCATGTGATCTCTGTCAGGAAGGCGGAGATTGCTTGGCTTGACACGAAGCTGGCAGCGTTAGGGGTGGAGCACCGGCTGGATACAACCATATTGCAGACCATTCTGGCCAACACAGAGGCCAAGAACGCAAGCCTAAGGGAGGAGAATGCCCGCCTAAGAGAGGAGAATGAGCGAGTCAATAAGAGCCTCAACCATCTCACCGAGCATATGTCAGCCGTGGAGAACCAGCTATGCCCTCACGAGGTCGAGTAGATGATGCTGTCGCAGTTGTTGGAGGGGGTCAATATATGTCAGTGTATCGCGCGGATTATTGACCCTAACTTTCCAGTGGACTTGCTTAACATGTCAAATAGGTCCGCCCAGAACCGCGCGAGTCTCGTGAGGGAGCCACAGGATGGTCAGGGGTCGCCGCCGCCGCCTCCTTGATTTTTGATGTTCCCTTGTTGTATAATGTACAATGTAAATATACTTGGAAGCAATAAAACGGGCGTTCTTTCACTTTGTGTGTCTACTTCATTTTACTTCTTTTAATTCATATTTGTAGTTGTTCTTAGGCGGCCAACTAGGCTAGCCGGCTGCCTGCCAACTGAGTTTATAGCGTTACCATAGGTGTGGTGTCCTTAGGTTACTTTGTAGGCAGCTGTGTACGTATTAGCCGGCCTAGTGGTAGTGGCTTGTGAGTAAAGCCTGGTGGTGCTACCCAAGTATTGACTTGGGCGGCCAGCCTTGGAGAAGAACTTTTCTCCCTTCGACAATCGTTGACTGATCATGCTATCTCCTCGTGAAGGAGGTCGTTGCGTGTGCTGCACTAGCCCCTAAGATTTTGACCGCTAACGGGCCACTTGGATGACCAATGTTTAGATTCGACCACCATGGGCCTCCTGGATGACCAGGGTTTAATATGACCGCCAATGGGCCGCTTGGATGATCGAGATTCATATTAGACCATTTATGGGCCACCTGGATGACCAGGTTTTAAGTACTACCGCTAATGGGCTGCTCGGATGACCGAGGTTCATATTCGACCACTTATGGGCCGCTTGGATGACCAGGGTTTAGTAACGAGATGGTGAAGACCCTCCCGACTTAGGGGCAGTCTAGGTCGGGTAAACCTGTAAGGCAAACTCATATATACATATGCACACAGAAAAAAGAAGGCAATATGCTAAGGAAACACTTATTTTAACAAATTGAAACAAGCAGGCGAATGCGTACATGCAATAATACAAGTACATACCTGGGTCCCTTATTGGAAGTAGCGTTTGAAGTGGATCGCATTTCACGTTCGTAGGACTAACTTTTCGTCCTGATTTTGGAGTTTGTATGCTCCATTTCGCAGGACGACGGAGACTAAGAAAGGCCCTTCCCGATTGTGGGAGAGCTTGTAGCAGCCGACCAGTTTGTTTGTGGCCTCGACACCTCTTAGGACCAAGTCCCTAACATCAAATTGTCGCGCATTACCTTTTTGTTATAGTATCGGACAATTCGATGTTTGTAGGCCACTATCTGTATTCTGGTGGCATCGCGGGCTTCCTCCAACAAGTCTAGGTGTTTCCTGATTTTCTAGGAATTACCCCGTGGTTCAAACGATTCCACCCTAAGACTTGGAAGCCCGATTTCGATCGGAATTACCGCTTCAGTCCCGTAACAGAGATTGAAGGGTGTTTCGCGTGTTGGTTCTTTTGGGGTTGTCTGGAAAGACCAGAGAACTGTGGGTAGCTCGTGTACCCAGGAGCCTCCTATGTCTTCCAACTTGGTCTTTAACCTGTGGAGAAGCATTCAATTCGTGACCTTCACCTGTCCATTCGCTTGGGGGTATGCCACCAAAGTGTGGACCAGTTTGATACCAAGGCTGGCGGAATACTTGGTGAAGTATTTCCCCGAGAATTGGGTCCCGTTGTGAGTTACGACGACCTCTGGGATGCCAAATCTGTAAATAATGTTATGGCGAAAGAATTCAAGAGCGTTGTGTTCTGTGATTTTTGCCAGTGGGATGGCCTCGACCCACTTGGTAAAGTAATCGATGCTCGCAATGATGAACTTCCTTTGCCCTGTGGCAATGGAAAATGAGCCAAAAATATCGAGCCCCCGTTGCGCGAAGGGCCAAGGGGCCTGAAGCCACTTCAGGTGAGCGGACGGCTGATGGTGAAGGTTACTATGAAGCTGGCAACTTTCGCACTTCTTCACAAATTCGAGTGCCTCATTTTTCATTGAGGGCTAGTAGTAGCGCTGCCGTATGATCCTGAAGGCTAAGTTTTTTCCACCAACATGTGCTCCACAAATCCCGAGGTGCACTTCGCTCAATGTGTAGTCAGCCTCTTCGGGAGTTAGGCATCAGAGGTATAGGGTTCAGTAACCACGGCGATATAGCCGCCCATCAACCACAGTATACCAGCCAGCTGTCTTTTTGATTTGCTTAGCCTTCTCTGCGTTTTCTGACAATGATCTGTTAGCCAGATAGTTAAGGTAAGGCATCATCTAGTTTTCTACTTCAGAAATCTGCATCGCCTCCTACTTATCTATGCTGGGAGCATTCAGAATCTCCCTCATATCCCTCGAGTACTGCTCTGGATTTTTAGCTGTAGTGGTTCTAGCTAACTGGTCTTCCTTTCAGTTTTTAGTTTTGGGAACATGAACCAGGGTTAGTCTGTTGAAACCCTGGGCGGCCTCCCTCGCCTTTGCCAAGTACTTGGCCAAGTGAGGGTTGCTTATTTCGAAATCTCCGTTGACCTGGTTAACGATCAGTTCGAAGTCGCTGTAAACCACCAGTCTCTTGGCAGAGAACTCCTTTGCTAATCGTAATCCGGCTAATAGGGCTTCGTATTCGGCAATGTTATTGGTTGTCGGGAAACCGAGTCTGAGGGAGTATTTCACCTCAAACCCATTTGGTGTCGTGAGGACCACTCCAGCGCCACTGCCTGTGTCTATAGACGATCCGTCTATGTGGAGTACCCATTTTGAAACTCTGTCAAGCTATACCACGCTTTCTGCGAGCTGTTCTTCGAGAATTGGGGTCGTGATCTCAACAATGAAGTCGGCCAGAGCCTGTTCTTTTGCAGCAGGTCTAGGCTGGAATTCGATGTCGAACTCACCCAACTCGATAGCCCACTTTACCAGCCGTCCTGAAATGTCGGATTTTTGGAGAATATTATTTAGAGGCTGGTCAGTGAGGACCACTATACGGTACACCTGAAAGTATGGTCTTAACTTTCGCACGGAGAATATTAATGTTAAGGCCAATTTTTCTATGCGTGAGTAGCGCGTTCCGGGGTCGGTCAGCGTTTTACTCATGTAGTAGACCGACCATTGGGTGTCAGAGTCCTGGCGTACGAGGACTAAGTTGAGGGATACCTCTAACACTGCCAGGTAGAGATATAGCTCTTCTCCGCCCTTGGGCGACGCCAGAAGTGGCGGGCTGGCCAGATACTGCTTCAATTCATTGAAGGCTGTTTGGTAGTCTACTGTCCATTGAAACCTGTTGGATTTTCTCCCTCTTAGAGCCTTAAAGAAGGGTTGGTACTTGTCGCCAGATTTTGCGAGGAAGCAGGACAACTCTGCTAGCCGTCCAGTCAATCGCTAGACGTCCTTTGCGCTCCGCGGGGGAGCTATACCTGCGAGGGCCTTAATCTTCTCTAGGTTTGCCTCAATCCCCCGTTAGGAGACGATGAAATCTAGGAATTTACCAAAGGCTACCCCGAAGACACACTTAGCCGGGTTCAGCTTCATGTGATGCTTGCGGAGAACCTCAAACGACTCTGCCAGGTCGCGGATGTGGTTTCTGGTGGCTCTATTCTTGATGAGTATGTCGTCGGCGTAAACTTCCATATTGCGACCGACCTATTTTTCAAACATCTTATTGACCAGTCGTTGATAGGTTGCTCAAGTGTTTTTCAGTTCGAAGGGCATCACTTTGTAGCAGTAGGTGCCCTGATTTGTCGTGATTAAGGTATGCTCTTCGTCTTTCGGACTCATCCGGATCTGGTTGTAACCTAAATAGGCATCCATGAAGCTTAGGAGCTCATGTCCGGCCGTCGAGTCAACCAGTAGGGCAATCTTAGGCAAGGGAAAGCTGTCCTTTGGGTAAGCTTGGTTAACGTGAGTGAAACCAGCACACATCCGCCATTTTCCGTTACTTTTCTTCACCAGGACGACGTGAGAGAGCCAATCCAGGTAGTGGACTTCTCTAATAAATCCTGCGTCCAACAGTTTCTTCACCTCCTCCCGGATGGCGATCAACTTTTCTAGGGAGTGGTTCCTTCGCTTGTGCCTGACGGGATTCCGGTCAAGATCAAGTCCCAACTTTTGGACCATCACCTCAGCCGGAACCTCAAGCATGTCTGCTAGAGTCCATGCAAAAATATCAGCGTTTCGTCGCAGGAACGCGATCAGTTCATCACGCAGTGTTTCAGCGAGTGAGCCGTCGATCTATACACAACTTTTCGGCTCCTCCGGGTTCAGGGGGACCAGATCTGTACCTTCGTCGGACTACGCTTGCTGCAGGGTTGTCTTGTCTCGATAATCGAGTTCCCCAACCGTTCTATTACTGCCGCTAGGGGCAATTTGAGACATGTAGCATGTCCGCCTAGTAACTTAGTTGCCTGACACCTCTCCTACACCGTAAGGTGTTGAAAACTTCATCTTGAGGTGTGGAATCGAGGCGACCGACCCAAACACTGTTATGCACGGCCTGGTTCATATAGTGTTGTAAATAAAGGGCAGGTTAACCACCAAGAAGGTGAGCGTACGACTCGCTGTTTTTGGATACGTGCCCAGGGTGACCTCCAATTGGATTGTCCCTTGGACGGGCACTGGCTCATTATCAAGGCCACACAGTGGGCCCTCGGCAGGTTTTAATCGGTTCTTTTTTAAACTTAATTTAGAAAGTATCCAAGTAAAACAAGTCATTTGAACTACCATTATTAATAAGCACTCGTTTCAGCTGGTAGTCGACACTACCGTTTGAAACGAGCGCGGATACAATAAGGGATCAGCATAGGGGGACATTATATGAGTCAAGTCATCATCATTGAAGCTAATTGAGTTGTCCGTCATGCGCTGCTTCTTCCTTCCAGTCTGCTGTTCTTTGTTGTCGGTTGGATTTTTGGCAAGTCGGGTGGTGACTATATTGACCACCCCTGCCGCAACCCGGTTTCGGGGAGGAGACGAGTCCTGCCCTTCTCCGTCGGCTGCTCCAAAACTCTGCCCAGGGCCCTTGACAAACCTAGAGTGGTGGCCCCTGTGAATCAACTCTTCGATCTCCCTCTGCAATGTTTTGCCGTCTTCAGTAGAATGTCCAGCAGAGCGATGAAAATCGTAATATTTTGACTGGTTCCCGGTGTCCTTTTTCAGTGGTTTTGGCCACTTCAGGAATTTTTTTTCGCGGATCTGCATAAGGACATTTGAGCGCGTGTCCGTTAGGGGCGTAAAGCTGATGGTCCCGTGATCTCTGCATTCTGGCAGCCCAGTTCTGTGTTGCTTCTGGCAGGAGTAATTACCGCTACTGTATTTTCTTTTTCCCTTTCCAGGGAATGGGCGAGGCTGATCTGCCCGTTCTGGGCGTTTGGCTTCGTTGGCTTCCTCTGCCGCCGCGTAAGCCCGGGTGATTGATTTTGCCTCCCGGAAGGTCTGGCAGTTCTTGTGGGTCAAGTGCTTGTAAAAGTCCCCATAGGTCAGCGCAGAGATAAAACTGTCCAGCTTCATCTCTTTCGTGATCCGAGGAATTCGCCTGGCCTTTGTCACGAAACGGTCCAGGAATCACCGTGGGTTCTCCCCTGGCTTCTGCTTGATGTGGGAGAGATGCCACGGCTACTTTTCTTCCTGCCGGCTCGAGGCGTACTAGTCAGGAAGAGGTCAGTAAGCTCCCTGAAGCTTCGAATAGAGTCTAAATGGAGGTGATGGAACCAAATGCAGACATCTTCCTTTAGCGTGAGTGGGAAGTAGCGGCATATCGCTAAGTCTTCCAACCCTTGTAGACTTAGATGGGTGCAAAAGTGATCCAGATGGTCAACTGGATCACTACTCCCATCGTATGAGTCAAGGGAATGCATCTTGAACTTGGTGGGCAGTGGACGATTTAAGATCTCTGCTGTGAAGGGAGATCGGTCAAAGTCAATAGCGTGCTCATCGTCCTTGAACAAGTGGTTCCAGATTTTTTCCGCCCGTAGATCTACGCAAGTAGCATTGGCAGATCTCTTAGAGTTGAGGTAAGCCATCAATTCTGTTTTGTTCCCAGAGGGTCCAGTAGCCAGTCGGCTATTACCTCTAGTGGACCTAACAGTCCTGGAGGCTCGCTCCTGGATTGAGTTTCCATTCTCCGCCCGAGAGTATCGGGGGTTTCTTTTTTTCGGACTTTCTCCTGGCATTGTGCTCTCAGAGCACTCTTCAGGCCTGTTCTGGCTTGGAGCGCGCGAAGAGGCTGGGATCTGATTATTTGTCGGTCTCTTGGGCCTTCTGACCGGCTTCTTTTTCCTCGGGCTACCGGCAGAGTCCCCTGCTGTGGCTGCTCTTACCGAGAGCAGAGTATTTGGAGCAGACAGTTATTGGTCTACATCTGCTCCATCAGTTGTTGAAAGAAGGGTGCAGGCACCTCGCCTGTCGTCCCGTTGACCAGGGCACCAGCAGCGTGATTCTTATCAGGAGAAGTGGCGTCTTTAGCGGGCTCGCTAGCTTGTGCTCTTGTATTCACCATTATGGATGAGTCTGGCAGTGAAAAGAGGGTGTTCTGGGGGAGTGTAGTTGGCTTTTCGTAAACGCTTCCCACAGACGGCGCTAATGATACTTTCTTGGATCCGAACTTTGAATAAATTTGGGCTGATCTGCTTGATTGGTTTCGGCTCCATTCACTGAGTTGGGATCCTGCACACCACTAAACAAACAAGAGGTCAGTGTGTCAGTAAAAAGTTATCTCACCGAAAATACTTTGACACTCAAGTCAATAAGAGAGCCTTCAAAATCTGGGAATGTACTGAGAACTAAAATTGAAAGGGCAAGAGAGAATGTGTGGGAAGAGAGTGTTTGGATGTCTAGATGAAAAAGAGGCTTGGCAGTCTCTTGAACTTGGGACGGTGGGAAGGCAGTAAATGGCTGTAGGGAGCACATTTGTATACCTTTGGATTTCTGAGTGTCAGTAGAGAGTGCCTGGATATCAGAGAGCGTTAGGTCTCTGAGAGAGAGAGGTTGGGAGCGTAGCAGCCTATCAGAAAAGCATATCAGAAAGCATGCCAGAAAGCTCCTCAGAAAGCATGCCCCGGAATGAAAACCCTAGGGCTTATTTAAATGGCGTCAGGGCGATCTTCTCTGGTTAGAAGACGTGATCCTTGTGTCAATTTGGGCGGCTTTCTTCTGCAGGAAGACGCAAGTTACCTAACTTACTAAGATTGCTTCCTTTCTTAGCTGTTAGCGGTTTTCCAGACTGCTCACCTTCCTTTCTTGCACTTTACCGTTGAAAAATTTCAATTGATAGGAAATTGAAAAAATCTGGCGCCTTCCTTATGGAAAGGACGCTAATTTTGTTAATATCCTTTTTGGGTATTGGTTGAGTTTATGGAAGGCGTAAGTCAGAGAAAAAGCCGTTGCTAACCTCCTGTTGGATCGTGGGCGCAAGTGGGTCAGGCCCGTAGAAGCCTTCTTATTTTTTGGGTCTGCTACTACAATGATTCCGGTCAACGTTTGAGTTGACCGTCCTAAGAGTAAGTTGGCCGCCCACCTATGCCTTAGTCGGTCAATGTTGGCACTGACCGTCAGGCGTGCGTTTGGGTCTTTCAAGATTTGGGCCTTTCATGATTTGGGCATTCACCTCTTGTTGGGTCAATGTTGAAATTGGCCGTCCAACAGGTCATTTGGCCATTCTTTGACTATTGTGTCTTCTTTTGACTATTGGATCAGCTCAGGTACAGTATACCCAGCAGGTGGAATTCGATTTTCTCCGGTTATCAAAAAAAAAAAAAAGATCCTCATTCCGGCTCCTCCTCTGGGTCGATCCCGGTGTGCACTCTGATTCCTCTCCCTCACAAGATGCCGTTATCAGCTAATTGCTCCATTTGGCTGATGCAGGCGGTTGACAGCTCGGGTGGACCTGGAATGCTCTCCTTACTGGAATGCTCTTCTTTTCGGTTAGGGTGGGATGGTTGTTCCTGGATATATTTGTGGGGAAGGCTGCCGGTTTGATTTTTTACACAAAAATTAAAAAAAAAAAGGGAATGGTAGCCATTCCGCCGTTTTTGGCTTCCTGCCCTTGTTCAGAAGGTTTGGCTGACGTGGCTTGTTTGCCAGTTTGTATGGGGTGGGTTGGTTGGCAGTTTGCGTCTTTGTTGGGTTGTTGCCGATTTGGTCGGCAGGGTTTTATCTCGGCCTTTTAACCGGTTTACCAAAAAAAAAGGCATTCCGGTCTGTTTGCCATCGTTTGCCGGTATGGTTTTGGACAGATTGGTTGACGTGGCATTTCGGTCTGGATGCCTTTCTTCTAGCTTGGCTGCCGTTTCTTGTGTAGCCGGGTGCCTTCGTCTTACACACAAAAAAAAAGAGCATTCCAGCCACATTGTCTTTCTACTACCTACTTTTGCCGGTCTGTGCCCCTTTACCATTTTGATCATCTGGCGTCTTTTTCTCATCACCAGCGTAGAGGCCGTACTGGCATTCCTGGCTCCTCTCTCTCTTGATCCCAGAATGAAGGTTTGGTCAATCCTAGCGCTTGTCCTCAATCCCAGCATGGAGCCCTCCCTGGTCATCCCGGCTCCTACTCGCACAAGATCCCGTAAAGTTGGCCTGGAATGACGGAATCGATTCTGGACTGTAATCTCTCCTCACAAGTCTCCGATTTGGCTGTTTGGACTACAATTGCCTGATACAGCAAGGAGTTTCAGTGGGACTAGTTTGGGACGGATTGGCTGTCTTGTGTGCCCGCTTGTCACGTTTGACCGGCTTGGTTGTTGGCTTTAGGAAGGTCTCTCTATTTCTTCTTCTGTCTTTTCATATTTTCCTTTTTCTTTCAACTCGTGACACGTTTCACGGTATTTAGAAAATATCCTAACATCTTTGTTCTAATTCAAGTCAATAAAATACTTGAAGATAAAATATTGATCATGTATTCTTTCTTTTTTATTTATAAAATTTAATTACTTATCA
>JAODPA010116143.1:0-47536 GCA_025585075.1 Nepenthes mirabilis
ATATAACAAATTATACAAAAACCAATCTCATTTATCAATAAGGTAAGATTGAACATTATAAGTTAGCAAGGCTGTTGGATCTCCTTTCTATCTAGTAGATCTTAGGAAAATGTTTTTTCAGCTTCATCACTAGACTGCCTAAAAATTAGTGAGTTCTTGTGCATCTTAATAGTCATGAAGTACGCTAATTTTGTTTTGGCATCAAATGATTGTTCATATTAAGGACGCTGTTGAGTACTTGCAAACCTAAAGCATTGTGAGTAACACAAATAACAGCTTCATCGAAGCTTTCTAATAAAAAATATCCAGATTGCTCGATTTAACATTGAACATTTCATCAATATACTATAATCAAACTAATGGTCAAACAGAGAGATTCACTAGCCTACTCGAGAAGTGCCTATGCCATTTTATAAGTGCTAGCTAAAAAAATTAAGTAAAGATATTCAATATTGTTCAATTTTATTTCAATACTCAAAATTACTCATCTTCAAATAAAAGTTATTTTGAAATTGTAATAGGCCACCAGTTGTTTTTTCCATACACTATGATTAAGCCATATAAAGAAAAGTTTTCTTATACAACTTTGCTCAAGAGTGGAGGTAGAATATGGAGATTTCCGAAGCCTACTAAAAAAAAACCATCTTATCAAACAAACAAATAGAAAAATTGAAAAAGCCAACCTACACAATTTATTGTAGAAGATTTTGTATGTGCAAAACTTTTCCAAAAACATATGCAGCTCCTCCAAGAAAGAAACTGCTGCCTCCTCCAAAAATATAAAAGCCCTATCCAAATCATTACATGTGTGGAGAAGGTCTCAAACAAAATAAATCTTCTAATATGGATGAAGATCTATTTCGTCTTCCTTGTAAGTTATTTGAAATTGTTTTACCCTTACATAAAATGTCCTTCAAGCAACCTTTCGCAGTGGACCACTATTAGGCTAAAGCCACCATTAGCGCCTAAAGTCATCGAGCTCATAGCTAAACGATAGGTGATGACATCAATTGAAAAGAAAATAGAAGTGCTTATGAAATGAAATAGGAGACCAACTAAAATACTAGTTGAAAACTTGCTAAAGACGTGTTAATGAAGAGATGAGAGGTCAAAACTACACTGAATATTAAGTCAACAAAGACGTCAACAATTTAGTATAAGGAAAATATTAGAATTTAAATTAAATCACATAAATTTTTATATAATTTTTTCTTGCATCTTGATTTTTTTTATAGAATATTAGGTAAATTTAATTTAAATTCTAGTATTACAAAAAAGTCAAAAACCTCATTACAAAAGTTGATTACTTCCAATATATACTAGTGATAAAAGCTGAAAGGCTCAAAACCCTCTATATAGGTAACAAAATTAAGAAATTGTTTCTATATCTGATTTTTATATATTATTATTAATTAGTTGCTTGTATTTTTACACTTTTAATTAGCGACATATTTTTGTTTAATATTCTTGACACCAACTGGTTTTTCATGATTGCTTTCTGAGATTGATTCTTATTTAAGTGTGCCCAGGGCTGAATTTAACTATTTTTTGACTCCAAAAGATAATGGACACGCCACTCGAATTTGTTGCTATAAAATTGGACAGACAGAGCAGAAACTACTCACTTTTCATCCCTATCATTTTGCACACGAGATCCTCATTCTAAGAAAGAAGGAAAAAGCAGCAAGACAAACAACCTTCACAGATAAACAGAAAAAGCAGCAAGCAGGTTCTTCGGTTGTCGAAGGGTTCGTTACTACTCAGAAATTACAAATTTTCCATACCTTTAGGTCGAGTCCGAGGATGCTAGGCCTAGGCGATGGCCTTCTTGCATGAGGAGCTATGGCCATGGCGACTAGGGATTGCGGATTGTGGAAATCCGTTGTGTGAACAAACATGGCAGCCCGAATCGTGGGATGCAATTTTTTAAGTGAGACGCAGCAACCACAAAACCTCCCTGGATTACTACAAACTGGAAAATTGACTCCACAGTCCATTTGCCAGCGATTTTAGCCAGGACAGCGACCAAAGAGAAGCTACTTCACATGACCAATAACTCGGCCACTTTCACATCTGCCTCTAAAGTTTGAAGTACTATGCCCTTAACCGAAAGCATATTTCAGAAATAGGGGCTGTGATCCCGGTGTATTTTAGCACTACTGCACCACCACCATAATCATCAAAACAATAGTCACCAAAATATTTATACAAAGGCTTTGGAATAGAAGGTGCAGGTAAATGAGAAACATGGATATTGAAATAGACACAAACACGACATGACATGGTTATGGCCTTAGATCAGGTGATATCTTGATTGCCGCTTCATATCCCACTCGCCATCTCAATCCTTTCCCTACGATGCTCTGACCTGCAAGATCAATCTCCCAGGAACCACGCCCACACCCTCCTAACAATTCATAAAACTAACAACTTTTCCAAGGGAAAATTGCAACCTTTCCAGGACAGTTGGCCAAGAGAGAATTACAACCTTTCCATGTTTTCCGATGAAATTTTCTCTCAATTCCCCTGAAGCAGCCACCAATATTGACTCACAAATTGCTGAATCAACCGAATCACAAAATTCAAATGGCACTGCAGAACAGGCCATATCTGTGGAGTGGAGCCATCAAGCTAGTCTCAACCGTCGCTTGCACTGCCAGACAGATCAGTCTCTTGGACTCAGATATCAAGGTTGCTAAACCATGATAACTGCGCGAGGCCTCCACTGATTTAAACCTAATAATAATAATAATAATAATAGTAACAATAGTAATCTCTGAATTTGATCATTCATTCTGCACTTGGGCTAAATGAGATACCAGTTTTGTTCAAAATTCACATGCTGGCCGAGGGCCTGCTCATACTTTCAGATGAATCAGCTTGACTTACTGGCATTCAGGCATCATTGCAAAAGGAGGGGGAGGGTGGATAGGGAATAGTGATATTGTTAGCACAAGGATCCAATGCATATTTTAATAATAACAAACATCTCGATATTAGACATACGTGTACATCAAATTCTTATCCTTCGCCTAAAATTTTCATAGATGCAAACAGGGTGTAAGATTAATTTTTTTTTTCCTTTTTTGTAAGTAGAGTGCAATATCAACCACACAACAGAAGAAATACACGGTAACTTATTGCAAACAATAATACAGGAAATGGTAGGCAAACAACCAGAAGAAAAAAAAATTCTGACAAGAAATCCTATAAAATATGTCAAGGGTACTCAATCTCTTGGCCTTGCAAGCCAGAGGGAACTGAGAGCACGAAGCCTGGAGAAATAATCATGAATGGCAAGGAAAGCACGGGCTGACTGGCGTGTCGTCAATATCCGGTGCATTTGTTGTAGCGTTTGCTGGCGTAGATTGTCAGCCTAGTTCAAATCAAAAAACAATCAGAAACGTATATCATCATTGTATGAAACGACCAAAAAAGCTAGAGAACATCTAATCAAGTCCATCTAGCATCATCAAAACCGCCACCGAAAGCCCCACTAGCACCTTCATCAGCACCATTACCACCAACCCGTTTTCCTCCCTATGCTCCAAAAACCTCCATTATGAGCCACCCCAAACCACCAGTTCCATCAGCACCAAATTCTCCATCCTCACCATCTGCTCCAGCACCATCATCTACACCGCCCATTTTAAATCCAGCAATGCCATTTTAGTGCCTACCATCACCCCCATTTTAAATCCAGCAATGCCATTTTAGTGCCTACCATCACCCCCATTTATCCTGACNAAAAAAAAAAAAGGAAAGAAAACACTAGAGGCCTAATTCATATCTACGAAAATTAAAGAATTGCTGAGAATAATCAAGTTGCAGGAACCGAATAATCATTTAAAACATTAAGAAATGTTCTGCAAGTTTAAATTTATCTAAAACTCATCATATTCTGGCTAAAAATATCATATTTATATCATTCTTGCTCTGATAGAGGGCTTTGATGTAGCTTCATACGATAGGCACACAATATTGTTTGAACTTTCGATTGACGGATATCAATTGATTTCTGAAAAGAGAATGTGTCAAAAATAAAAGTATTAACAAAGGATTGCATTGATATTAAATAATCTAAGCTTTGCGATCTATAAGCCAATAAGAGAGAAATAAGGCCCAAGTCCATGTCGACAACCATAAACTGGCTACAGCATCTGCATCTAACCCCGAACAAATGACCATTTAAGTGATGTCACTATTATTTCAAGAGACTGAGTATCTAGCATACATATAAAGGAAATTTGGAGGGCAACGTTATTTTCTAAACAATGACAAAAAGGTCAGCTAGAAAAAATATTTTTCAGCCAACCAAATGGGGCCCAATATGTTCATCCTACATATTCTGATTATGTATGAATCAATGTGGAAACAAGAATGAGGACCCAACCCAAAGAATTTATCAAACTCATCAAGCAATATAAATAGGAGGGCAGTCAAGACCTCAATATACAAAATTACCTGCCGGATGAATCCTTCAAGAGTACCAAGCTTGCCCATGGCCATGGCCATTTGACCCATATAATTTGCAACATTGCCAGATGAACCTGAGGAGCCAAGGGAACCACTGGACAATGTTTCAGCCAGGGATTGCTGCAGTGCCTCCATTCCCTGAGACAATGCATCTTCCGCCTGTTGAGATGACTGCTGCAAGTTGTCAATAGCAACTAATTGCTGTTCTGTCAAAGGCTCCAGCTGACTGACAAGCAGCTACAGCACAACACTTCGGTTTAAAAGCAGATCTCATTGCATATACACAACATATTAGAAAGCAAATCCTGTTCTTAGCATATAATACTGACGTAGAAAATAGACATGACATTCATATGGAGAATAAAAGGAAACAAACAGAAGCTGACAGAAATCAATGAGAATGACAGAAAATTGTGCACAATAACATTAACAGAACTAAAAAAACAAATTATCCATCATTACACAGAACTTAAAATAAATTCCCCATGATTACACAGAAGTCGACATAGAAAACAAGGGTATGCTTAGAACTCCAATGTAATTTAATTACAAAACCATTCAGTCACATTCGGGCATTTGGACGAGAACCTACATTGAATTGTTTTTGAAAATTTATCATTCTTGGTTGTGTTAGCTTGAAGGTGATAGTATTCTAGGGTAAAAGATTCTCATTTCCTCTTCTAGTCTCTAAATTATTATGTTAGGATATAAAAATGTTGAGAATGCATTGAGGGTAAAAAAAACCCATTGGGGCTTTTACATGGGTCTGGCAATCAAGCATATATCCCCTTATAAGTTAACTATATAAGAGAGGATTTAAACAAGAACCCTCTAATACTTCAATGAAAATGCAATTCTCACTCCCTCATTCCATAAAAGCAGAGGTTCAATATAATTAAACAACACTAGTCATAAATGCCCAATTATTTAATTTTAGAATGCAGAATGTTGATATGTGGTAGAGTTTTAATGGTAACTAACAACTGAGCATTTGGACTATTGGATTAGTTTAGTGTGGTGCTTTGTGGGTTCACTGTTAGGTATTAACACATACCCCACAAGGAACAAAGAGAAGAATAAATATTGGATCCCAAGCTGAGAAAGATAGATGATCAGTAAGATAATGAGGGAGTCCATGATTTAGTCCAAAGCTCAATAATAGGACTCCAGGGTAGAAGAAAAGCTAACAGAGAGTATGTCTCTCTTAGAGCTTGAGTTGTTCAATAGAGAAGCTAATAATTTAAAATGGATTTCAAAGACCGTAATGAGTTTGACAGTAAAATATTGAAATAAAACCAAAAGAAAGTTCAAATTGTTCACTACATGAACAGGACATAATGGTTCACACAACAAGAAGTTTTAAGAGTACAAGTTTAAAAGAATTTAATGCATTATAGTTCATATAAAAAGAATTTGAACTGCATGATTGTATCAATTCAAGAACAAAATGGTTTACATGGTCACAAATGTTGTACAATGTTCTCAAAAATTTTTTGATATAATCATTTGCTCATACATGAGAATCTTATGCTATTTCAAAATGACTTGTGTTTGTAATGAAATTAAACAGGTCCCTGGGCAGTTAAGTTGGACCCCTTATAAAAACAATTGACCTTGAAGAACATTTGGTTAGGTGTAGCAACCATAGTCATAGCAGAGAGATACTCAAATTTTAGTCTACTACTTGCAAAATTTGATTAGGTCTTCAATATTATTTCTCAAGGTGTAATGTTCCAGTGCCAACTTGGCACTTATTAGTGGAATTTTCATCAATTGATAAAATATAGCAAGATTTGAAGCGATGGCTGCAAAAAGAATGGAAACAAGAATGGAATATTCCAATGCATTCACTTTGATTGAATTTGGACCTAATTGTGCCGCAGTTGAGCATTTCTGTCCAATCACAATACAATATCTATATTGTCAAAAAGGAGCATAAAAACCCAAATGAAAAAAAGATGCCTTGTTAACAAAATTAGTCTATGTTTAAAATAAGTGATTTAACCTCAATGGATAAGCGAAATTAATGATCAGTGGTAAAATAAATAATAAAATCTCAAATTTTGGCTAATAACAAAAGTCCATTCATACAATCCACACACTGTGGTGCATGTAAATTCATGAGAATATATTGTACAAGGAATCCTTCAGACTCGATTGCTGAATAAAACAACAACATATAGGAATGCTCATTTCAGGAAAACATCTCACCTTGAGAAGCTCAGATGAACGGAAGCCACCAAGCCACAAGAAGCACCTCTCAGCAGGTGTTTTCCACATACCCGATAATAGATGGAAAACATCGGCCTTTGCAGCATTAGCCTTTAGCCTGAATACGTCATCATAATGAGCCATAATACCATCAACAATGACACGAAGTTCAGCATCACTGGCATGAGCACTAACTGCTGATCTCAGCTCGTTGATTTGACGGTTTTGCTCTTCTAGCCACCGTGCATATTCTGCATCAAATGCCACAGCCCCTGCAAAATGATTGTTTAACATGTACATTATGCAATCATGCTTAAGCAAAATAATAGCAATTGATATGCCAAAACAAATAAGAAAACATATGTCAACAACGTGGCTTGCAAACTCAATATAAACATGCTGAATCAATGAACATTCAGCCCTTTACGTCATGGAAAACAAATGACAATAATCCATCTAAATAAGCAGTTGCAGCAAAGCAAATCATTTAGTAACCATTGTAATGATAAACAAGTGGCAAAATTCATATCTTGACCAATTTGAGGCAATGAATTAATGCAAACTGAAAAAAATACTAAAATATTTGATATACAATGTGATTAATCCAGGCTGATGAAGTGTCAAAATCTAAATATTAGGCCAGTGCACTAGGCCCACTTAGAATCGTGCTTGTTAGGGAAAAGCTCCGAGCTGTCTCCGTATCCTTACTCTTTCACCAATCACTTACTAATGGAGAAAATAAATAAAAATAAATAATTTAAACATTGAAATGAATGGGAAGCAATTAAAGCATGGCTTGTCCAATGCTCCATGAAAACTACATAATTGCACATATTTTGATCCATTCAAGGTGAAAAATGAGCTTCCCCCTCAGCAACTATGGCATAAAGTGAGCCACAAGACCATCATTCCAGAAGTTATTAGCTTAATATATCCAAAATTGTCATCTGATCCCATCATGAAGAGATGCCAAGAATAGCGAAAGTGCAATGAGATAAATGGAAGGAACTACTGACACTCTCTTCCCTCACACTCAACAGTGGTCTCCTCTCTCTATCCATTAATCAAACTTCTGACCTTGAGAATAGGCTTGAACATACAATTCTCTCTCTACACCTATTAAGAGAGCACGATTAATGAAAATCAAGGATAGCCCAGCAGTGAGCTACCCATTTGCCAAGGGAAAGGGCCTAGATCAGTCCCTACCTACCCGCTGCCCCCTCCCTATATTACCAATCAACAGAAAGAAAGAAAAAGAAAAGAAAAACAAGTCATGTGAAAAGCAAAATCTTAAAGTCCTCTGCTGGAATAATATGTCACAGTTCAGTAAAGTTCTCTCATATCATCAGAACAATGAAATATAGCTAAAAGAAACATCAATAGAAATGACTTCTTGTAAGAAATTGGCTCCAACCACTACTATCATTATGATAGCAGCAGCAGCTGCAACTCTCACTAACATTGCAAGGGTTGTATCATGGCATCATAAGCACATCACCAGTTTCTTGACATTAGACAACTAATTGACTAGTTACTAATCTATGCGGTTGCACCAGAATATTATTAAGAATATTGATGGGAAACAAACCCCACAATTATCGGGCAACTAAAAACATCCAAAACACATACAAACATACACACACATATACATTATTTTTGTATATAATTTTTTTTCCAACTTGGTCCCTAAGCTACCTCCCAAAAATCACAAAATTCATACAAGAGAATTACCTATATTACAAAGATATGAAAAGATACTACTGACAAGTAGAAGATTAATTTTATTTAAGATCCTACAGTAAAAGCAAAACAAGATTAAACAAAATTTCATATTCCAGCTTACCATCACGCCCAGTGTCATTCCCCCACCCTTTAGAAAAATTTGACCATGAGTTTTGAACAGTTGGTGGATGAGCCATGATTGCAGCCAATCGGGAAGCTGCAATTTTGTGGGGCTGGCCAAATTACACTTAGAACATCAGGAATAACCTCAGGAATGATAGAAGTGAGATGGACCTGTTCTCGATTGGCTTATCGGAACTCTCTAAGAACAACAAAATGATATATATAATATCTGGTTGCACGGTGTCACACAATACAGCTGGGTTAACTGCTGCTTCCAAAGGTTCTGGTTCAAGTTCTGATTCACTTGGTAAGTTTTGGGATCACAAAATACTTGCAGTGAAGCTCAAAGATTTTTAGTAGTCCTCAACCAGTCTGAATTTGTTGACAATTTTCAATAGTCCCCTTGCAACTAGTCTGAATTCGCATATTTCCTTGCATCTGGCTAACGGCTATAACTACCATATCCACGGGTGGCCTCCAACAAACCAGACTTGGATTTTTTGAAAAAGAAAACAAAGGATCGGTTCTAGGATCAAAAGAAAACAAAAGGAGATTGTGTTTTGGTTCATGTTTCCACAGAAGAAAAGCAAGGGATATGAAGGCAAGGAAAACAGGGTTTGGATTTGGTCAAACCAACCTCGGCCAACTAAAGCAAAAAGAAAGGGGTGGATGGGTTTTTAACCAAACACAATATCTTCCTTTTGAGTGTTCTGTTTCACATACAGAAATGCAGGTGGATGCTCAACAACACACGGACTCACGAGCAAAGATGATGGTCATTGAGTGGCAGGTGACAGAAAGGGGAACTAAAGTGGCGCCAGATTATTAGATGTCGGAGTCTGAACAGGATGCAGTACTAACTGGTGGCCCAGGTTGGAGGGAGAATTGGTCAGGGATTTGAAGGTTATGTGGACTGGTTCTTTTCTCTTTGTCCTTTGTTGCATTTATCTTGGGTTTCCATACCTAATATTAGAGGTGACAGTGAAGCAGCAATGTTCAGTGGTTGGGATAGATGAAGCACTCAATGGTGTTCAAAGGCATAGAGTTGCTCTAATACCACTTGATTTAGGACAAACCCTATAATCGTTGGGCAACTCAAAAAACTAAATATCCCAAAAAACACAGACAATTTTATTCCAGCCTAGCAGAACATTGAAACAGAAAAATATATATATACTTAACTTGCTCGCTAAGCTAATTAAAATAAAATAAAAAATCCTAGAAGCAAACTGCCTAAATATAAAAAGATATTCAAAGACATCTAAATATTTCAAAAGATGCTACCTAAAAGAATTGAATTTTTTTAGAACCAAAAATAAAAGAAAAATAATAAATTATACTTCCTTTTTCCTGATTTTTTTTTCATTCCACATCAAATATAATCTTCAAAACTCTTTAGCAACTCTACTGCATATCAGGCCATCCTAGCACAGTGGTCCAATTGCATTGCAAGCATCCTCAAAGTGCAGAAAAGTGTTAACACAAGAAATAGGAAAGCAAGAACCCCAAGAGAACACATACACGTAAAAATGTACAAAGCATTTGATTGGTGGGAAAAAAAGAGTTGATGAAAAGTAAAGCAAAATGTTAATTGCCATGCCCTTCAGACAAGTTCCTACAGCAGTAGAATAAGTATTCTTGTACCATAAACAACACTAATACAAACGAAAAAAATGATATTTAAATTACTTCTGAATTTTGCCAAATGATCCTTATATCAAAACAGCAATTAACTTCCAAATTTTGAATAACAGTCTTTATCATCAAAACACCAGCTCAGTGGACACAGTTTTACGTCAAAGGATACAAATTCAAAAAGACTAACACTTAATCAGATTTAGCACAGTGAACTATGTTAATGTTCAGCAAATCCGATATCAGTGTTTTTAGGCCACAGTGCAACAACTATTTGTATATCCCCCCCCCCCCCCGGTGTAACGTCAGGAAGATGGGTACAAGAAGTGTCAATACCATTTCCACTCATTGAATGTGCCTGATCTCCTGAGCTTGAAATGAAGATTCCCTGCAAGAAACCAAAAAGAAGTCAAGAACAATAAAATATACAAGATTAAACAAAGTTAGATATGCTTCATTGTCTAGATAGGCAATCTGAACATAAGAGCAACAAAAAGAAATAACCAGATCTAACCTGCTGCCTTGCTCGCTGAAGTTCTTGCTCCAGTTGGGTCAGCTTCAGTCTGCTGCTCTCCAGCTGCTGCACATATGCCTAGAGAACCAAATAAGGGGAGGGGGGGGGGGAGGACTGGTTGCATTAGTAAACCACATACGCATTAACATAAGATCAGATATTCAGCAAGCAGAGACATGTAATAGTGGGTTCAGGATTTCATTTTTGAATGCGAATGGTAAACGAATATAATTTTTTCCAAATTCCAAATGAAGGCAAAAATAATTGTGACTCTCAAATACCTAAAGGAATTGAAGCCAGATCTACAACATATTTCTGCTGGATAAGGTGCAAAAAAGAAAATAAAACTTATCCATTCAATCTATGGATTTCTGCAAAAAAAGAGTGGCTGATATCATCCATTTCTTTTCAAGTTTAACTGTCAAGAGAAAATTCATATTGGTCCTATAGTAACCAACGCATATAATTGTCGTTGGTTCTGTGTACGTATGTAAATAATTTTTGATACCCACTCAAGAAATAATGTCCTAGCACCGCCAAAGCTGAAGCATAGATGTGCATTATGATCAACTTTTGGCAAATATGTTCAACTCAAACTATGTTAAACACGAACTCAGGTAATCGACTTGGTAAAAAATATTTGTAAGTTAATCATGTCTAATATGAACTAAGCCATATTGAATCCTCTTGTGAACAAAAAATGAAAATCCACCTCTATATATTTTAAGCACTTATGAAAGACTAGATTTGATGAAACATGGAAGGCAGCATGATTATGGCAACACACTTGAAAAGGCCAGGAACTTTTATACCAAAGAACATCAAGTAGTTGTCAAAGACATGTGACTTCACAAATAATATGTATCAATAGCTAACACTTTGATTCAATACTCGATCCAGTCAACGCGTTGTATTCACACTCTTCCAAAAACAAGGTGATCACCAAGAAAAACATAATAGCTTGTAGTAAAATTTGGATCACAGGATGACCCAATAGAATCAGCATAGGACAATCTCTCAATTTAAGTACAGCCATAATCATTGTAAAGTAAGCCTCATCATAGGGTACAGTTAAGATATCTAGAATACCAACTAAAGCCTCTTAATGTGGAACATGAGGGGAACTCATAAACTGACTCAAAACACTTGCTGAAAAGGCAGTATTTGGACATGCTAAGGAAAAAAAATTAAGTTTACAAACTAATTATAGTACTGCTCTTGGTCAGTAAAAGATTATTCATCATCTGGGGAAAATTTCATATCTAGGTTCATGTATTAATCACATGGTTTTTCACCTAGCATACCTGCATCACGTAATAAACCCGAAGTATACTTCTATTGGGAAACGAAGAAGCTATGATGATACTTAGCAACTTTATTATCAATAAAATACAACAAACTCTCCAAATCTTTGGTTTGAAACTGACTCTAAAGAGACATCTTTAGATCTCAGTGCCAATATTATCACTACCATTAATTATAATATCATCTACATATAGAACACAAAGTGATCACTAGCACAATAAGAGAGCACAAAATCAATCACAACTTACTAAACCTCCTAAACCAAGACCCCAAAAATTATTTCAAAACATAAAATGAGTTTCTTAGCCACCAAACCAGACTCATCCCTGAACAATGCATCTAAGTGATTGCTCCAAGTAAACATTATCGCTAAGATCACCCTGTAGAAATGCATTCCTAACATCTAACTATTGTAAATGCCATTAATTAGTAGCAATCAATGGCCTTCAGAAATTGAACACAAATCAACTTGCACATGGCAGAAAATGTGTCATTGTAGCCCACTTCATATATTTGAGCATATCCTTTAGCCACTAGATGGGCTTTTAGCTAGACCACAAGACCCTCTGTAACTTCTACAGTATATATCCAATTACAACCAGTTTACTTTGTACCTAAAAGTAAAGAGACCAGATTCCATGTTTGATTCTGCTCAAGCATAGTCATCTTTTCCTCTACAGCAGTCATGATGAGAAATAACTTCCAAAATAGAACAGGGCACAATAAGAAAATATAATGTAGACATAAAAAGACACGGAGAGGATAAAACATCATCATATGATAAAGTAGTGGACAAACAACAATAAGCACAACTATGACAGCCATTCTGAGGTGCAATCAGAAGATATAGATCAGTCCCTTAGATATGAACCATAGGATCTATGGAAGACAGGATAGGCTTGATATGGGCTGGTACAAGAGCTGTTTTAGGATAGGAACCAAACACCCCATGAGAACCACAAATATAAAATATGAGGGATTCCACAAGAAGGAACAAGAAATAAAGACAACCATGTGAAAAACATTGTAGACAAGAATATCAAACATCAAGATAAATACTAGGCACACCAGCAGAAGACATTTGTCAGTAAAAAGGGATAGGTTCATGGAACATGACCTCAGAGTACAACCAAAAACACTGCAACTTTCGAAAAAAAACAATACCCCTTCAAAATATGAGCATACCAAGAAAAATACAATGTAGATACTTGTGATCTAAATTGGTCACTTAGACCAAATATCACAAATATAACACACAAAACTGAAAATCCATAGGGGAAGAGAATGTAATGGCTTTCCCAGAAATACAACATGACACGGAATCTCCTCTTGAAAGACAATTTGAGTTAGGACATTTAATTAAGAAGGGAAAAAAGTTACAAACTACCTCACTACAAAACAAAACAAACAAACAAAAATCTTTGGAACTTCCATTTACAATAGACTCCAGAAGCTTCAAATCATGTGATCTAAGAGAAGGGAAGATTAGGCTTCCCATATGACTTCCAACACTTATTTTGTGTAAACTCCACTCCTCCTCAACCCAAACAAAAAAAAAAAGAGTTATCTATCACTGCCTCTATCACCAAGAGATGTAGATTTAGTATTCATGTAAAACCAACTAATCATTACATATACACCGTTTTATGACGGTTTGAAGTGACAAAATACATGAATAACCAACCAAAACCTGATCACACTATTCACACATTAGGGTTTACTATTAGCGCAATGGTCATAGCACTATTCACAACCAAAGTTGAGAATAACCACATAGAAATCTAAGAAGTAATGGTTCTGATATTTTGTAAATTAAAAACAGGGAAAGTGAGATAAACGGCCTGCCCAATGATCCTCTCATTCCAGTGTGGTTGTGTTTATATTCATGTATATATAATATTCCATCCCTACTTGTGAAATAATATCTTAACAAAACCACTAATACACACTCCTAGAGGAGCCTTTTGGCTCTGAAGAGAATAGATGGAATAAAGGGATCCCCATGAGGCTGAAGCAATGGATACTTCGTAATCCATTAATGAATCATTGGTCTCTTAATTTAATTCTAATTTAACTTGGCCAATCTTTCCTAAATAGTATTATATAGTGAAATGTATTTGAAGTGTTGGCATCATCAAGGGGCTCCTTTGGTAGCAGTCTAGCAAAGACTGTATCCTTTCTTCTGAAAAACCTAAAAAATATATTGAATAAATACATGTGAATGCAGCCAACTCCAAACATTTTACACTAGAGATACATTCTTCTTTTTTTTTTGTTCTTTATGCAACTTCAAAGGCAGATACCCCTATTGGTCACAAAGTTGGCATTCATGTCTGGAATTGCATGCTTGGGAAAGCAATGGATACTTCGTAATCCATTAATTAATCATTGGTCTCTTAATTTAATTCTAATTTAACTTGGCCAATCTTTCCTAAATAGTATTATATAGTGAAATGTATTTGAAGTGTTGGCATCATCAAGGGGCTCCTTTGGTAGCAGTCTAGCAAAGACCGTATCCTTTCTTCTGAAAAACCTAAAAAATATATTGAATAAGTACGTGTGAATGCAGCCAACTCCAAACATTTTACACTAGAGATACATTCTTTTTTTTTTTTTTTGTTCTTTATGCAACTTCAAAGGCAGATACCCCTATTGGTCACAAAGTTGGTGTTTGTGTCTGGAATTGCATGCTTGGGAAAGCAAATAGTTTATTAAAAATTCATAGAGTGACAATAGCGTGCAGCAGGACAGAAGCAATTTTCATTGTTCATCCCATTGCAACTGTTGCAGTTAAAAAATACTAGAAAATGAAATTAATGCAGCTACAAAAGAAAAGCTGTTCTAGCTCCACAGGGTTGTGTTTTCAGTAATGGCTAACAAGAAACAGTGTTCCAATTGTTTATGATTACCCACGTGGAAAAGTTGTTGAAACGGGTAAAGAGAAAGGGTGATTTCATTGCTGGTTTGATTATGTGGAAAATAAATCTGGAGACTCAGTAAGTTTAGAGCTATGCTTTAAAATAGTCATGAAGAATTAGTGAATATCTTTCTCATTCTTCAGCAAATTTGGAGTCTCTGTACTACTACAATGGTATCAACAACATCAGACAAATGCTGATGATGTACTTGGAAATGCAAAACACCATTTTAATCAGTCCATTTTATGGTTTAAGATTAGTCAAGGATTGAGTTGAGAAACTTGTGGTGCACCTAGTTGTATACCCGGAAGACTAATGAAATTGGTCAGGTGGACTCCACCATAACATAATTGCTTTAAATTCAACTTTGGCAAGTCTTCACAAGAAATGGTAGAGCTGGGATTATCCATCTCATTAGTGATATCATTAAGAATTTAGCAGTCAGATATTGTCTCGGTTGATAATTCATTTATTTGATGTGATATTCGGCCTTAGAGAAGATGTTAGAGCAGTGGAAAAGTAAAGGCACGAAATGCAGAAAACTATTCATGAAGATAATCCAAACCAGATTCAAAACAGAAACTACTTATGAAATGCAGACAATCAGGCCCTTACCTAAAAAATACGCTCACAAAACAGTCTGCTCGTTCTTTTTTTCTCCTCAGTGCACTCTCTTTCCTCTAGGATTTACATTTTGTCTCTGGTAGATAGGCAAGGAATGTGCAACCAAGGGTAACAGAGGAAAGTCAAAGGTTTTGAAGTCAGTGTCAAGGTCTCAGAAGTTGACTACACAAAGAACAGACCATAAGAGAAAGGGAAAATACAAGATGAAGGAATACGTGGTCTTCACTCACCACAAAGGGAAGTGGCAAATACGCACTGAAGGAATATGGCTTTAATTCACCAGAAGAGAAAGAGCAGATGATGCCGACTAGCCTAGAAATAACGACAAGGATGTCGACTTGTCTAGGAATTTTGACAACAAACCAAGACAAGAGGTAACAAAAGTTTTATTTAGGCAAAGATTTGCTGAAAGGCTGAATAAGTCTCCATTTAGAGTTTCCTTTCATTATATAGAATCATACAAAAATATTACAAGCCTGAATCTATGGATTGACAGTCATAAATCTCTCAATTTACAATCATCTATCAAGCTATAATCCTACTAATTACACAATCAACTAGTTAAGGTTATGATTACATAATTATAATAATTATTGCATAAACTACAGGGCACTAACAGCAAGTACACAAAGCATTCATAGTATTTTTCATTTCTAGCTGATTATAAACTCAGGAATTCATCCATGGTTCCTAGTTTCCTCAGGTGAGCTTAGTTTCTAGTGCTTTGATTCTAGTTCCTTCACATCATGTGGCTAGATTACTTATAGAAGTTTTTAATCTGTCATAATAGATGCTAATTACAGTCTTATTCTTTTCAATCTTTATTAATTAAAAGATATATGAAAAAGTTTTTGTGACCCACTTCATTTCAAAAACCCTCTCAAGGAAAAAAAAAAAAAAAAAGAGGAAAAAATCTTCTTGGTGTGTTAATGGTACCTAATAGAAAGGGGCCTCCCATCCAGATAAGCTAGTGATAGGAACATGAGGACTCCATAAGGAAGTTGTGGGCATAATGTCAATTTGGAGCACACATGAAAAACTACTAGGGGTTAGGAATTGACAGAAGACAATGTGAACAGGCCAACTTCACAAAACAAACCTGACCTAAAATCCACATATGGGCCAAAACAAATGAGGCCTCATCAAGTTGGTTTAGGCCAAGGCCCTAATACCCTTAGATCTTATGTTTAACTCATACCTCTCCCAATTTTATGAAATGCATATTGATGTCTATCTCTTCCCCTACAAATGCATCACCATCACCAGTCATCATCATGTGCTAGCCACTCCGTATTCTAATCCAGTGGTGACTAGTGAGCAACCACTTCTCAATCTTTCCAGTGCTAGTCCAACTTAGAAATTGTGCAGAATTTTTTTCTTTCCTAAAAAAAGGAATACTTCAAATTGTGCAATAAGGCAAGCAAAACGAGGTTAAGGCAAGACACAATTGCATCAAAACTATTTTGGCTTCATAACATGCAGGTCTATTCAACATCTATCTATTTATCAAGTTTGATAGGGGAATTTAAGAGAAGACAAAAAGGACCTAAATATGAGTGCTGATTTAGAGAAGGCATATCATATAATTAGAAGAGAAGTACCTGGGAAAAAAGGATTTCATTGCATCCATCCAACTCGTAACAAAAATGTACAATGTAATAAGCCAACCACAGAAACACGAGCTTTTCTAATTATGATTAGCTTACACTAAGGGTCAGCTTTGAGTTTGCAGTATTTGACTTTGCTATGGATTAGCCAACCAGGTACATGCAATATAATGAGCCATGGTGTATGCTCTTTACACATGACACAGTATTAGTGGATGAGACTGGTGGAGGCGTTAATATATAGTTGGAGCTTTGGCGGAACACTACAAAGAAAAAGGATTTTAGAATTAGTAGAATGAAGACAATATAATTTAATGCAAGTTTGGCTCAAGTATAATGACTGATCACGTGGAGTTGAGGAATGAGTTGTAAAGCATATAAAAGAGGGACTATCTCCAATATATTGGATCAATAGTTCCCAAAGACGAGGAAATTGATTAGGATATAAGTTGGTTGGATGACAGAGAGAAGTACTTCAGTATATTTTTTTTAATACAAAAATTAGGAAAGTATCATTCAAAGAGAAAATATAAGGATGAATATGCCCCATAAAATAGAGAAATGCTTTAAGGATGGACAAAAGTAGTTATTAAGCCAGCCATGTATTGAGCAGAATATTGGATTTTAAGCAGTAACATTTCTAAAAACAAGGGTAGTGACTAAGATCGAGATGTAAAGATGGATTTGTGGTGATATATGGATGGATATAACTGTCATATTGTTATCCTACTGAATTGTAGTGACAACAGAAGACAATGTGCAAGAATCACATTTACGGTGATCTTGTCATTTCAAATGAAGACCATCTGATTCACCACTAACGAGAAATTAGAGGATGGAAGAGCCTCATTATAGAAGGGGTAGATGCTGAACAAAAGTTTCCAGAAATCCATAAAACTTTGGAAAATATTAAAAAAAAATTGCCAACCTGAAGGTGAAGAATACATTTTACCATGGGAGAAGACATCGTTGTGGTTTGGCATGGTTCTGTTTAATGAGTACTTCAAATCCAGCTTTTAGTATACGCGGTTGCTTGCTGCAAATCTCTGAAGACGGAAATGGTTGGAGTTCAATTATGCAAGAGATTGAGTTGATGCAGTAGGTTCTGTAGCAACATAGTGCTGGTAATTGACCAAGAAAATGCTGTGGCAAGGAAATTGAATGTAAGATGACATTTTAAATGTTGAAATGAACAGGATGGGACAGTCTGACCATAGATTTCATACAAGCACGTCATACACAGTGACCATTATAATATGGCCGCGGCACGCAACCCTTGAGTTTGCTGACAATATGACTGTGACATTGCAATTTAAAACTGCCTGACAACGGAGATTGCAGCAACTTGAGAACAGTCATCCAGGATGATATGACATGGGGCGATAAGTTATTTGTTTGATGAAAAAGTTATGCTTGAGATTGATTCATGTTAACAATCAGTGAGGGAGACACTGCTGGACAGAAATTTAGATCCGCTTAGAAAGTGGGGAATGTGCAAATCTATTATGGTAAGTTCTTCAAAGGAGAGTAGAAACAATGGGTTTCATTTAGCAGCCGCAAGGGCTCAATAGGGTAGCAGGAATGAAAGTGCATAAAAATGTGATTATGAGTAATTGGGAGATGTAGCTTGGGTCAGTGTAAGAGATTATAGTGACTCAAGAGTTCAGCCAAGAGGTTGAAAGAAAAGCTAGTTGGCACCATAAGACATGAAAAGAAAATTAATAGGGTTCAATTCAAAAGTTTTTAGCAGCAGATCAACTCCAGTTCTGGAATAGGCTGCCTTACAAATCACTCAAGTACTCAACTCATCCTAGGCCAGTCCAACTGCAAAGGCAATTTATAGTGCCCAATGTTGACTCATGGGGCTAGCACAAACACTATTTAAGAAGGGCGGGTTCCAAGCATTTCTAGACATGGGCAATAGACTTCCCAATATATATAATTTCAAATAGCCTCTTTGTTAGAAGTTCTTTTTCTTCTTTTGGGGTATGGGATTTTAACATACATATCAAATATATGCCCTTGTCATTATAACATTGCTCAGTTCCTTGGGAATAAATACATACTCAAATAAATATGTTTTTCACTGTCTTTCGTATACAAACACACACAAACCCCTTTAGTGGCGAAGGCTTAGTTCAGTTAGATTTGGTTTTTGTCCAGACACAAAATGATCACATGCATATTGAGTTCTGTCTACAGGAATAGAAAATCATCACTGACAGCAAGTTCTCTTCAGTAAAAAATCCTATGTAAAATATTAGTCCCAATCCCAAGCATAGTAAGTTCGTAACTGAACACTTTGTTAAGGAAGTTTGGCCAATACTGCCACCAATTGTCTACACATACCTCAATAAAGGGGCCCAGCATGTTAAAGGGAGTGTTCCAAGCCTTTCTAGAGAAAGGCAAAAGAGTTTAGTATTGTACATGCTCAAAAGACTTCACCTATTTTATTTGTAATTCGAACTCCCCTATTTTATTTTTCATTATGATGCTGTATTCACTTGAATAATGCCAATCATGTTGCTGAGGACCATAAGCATCATTAATAAACATTTAGCAATTTTAAGCTCAGCACTAATTACAATACAGTAAACTTCACAATCACAATTTTAATTCCTCACGTGAAATCTAAGGAAACTTTGGCTTTTTGCATTCAAGGTCAGATAGCCCTAAGATGAAAATTAGCATCCGTGGTAAGCATAAAAATAGAATAATATGCAATGAGAGACGAAACCATACTTTCTTCCTCAGCCGGCTTTTCCTTGCAGCTTCACGATTCTGAGCAAGCCTACGAAGAGTCTGCAGAACACAATCATAGATATATTACCTAAATAATAAACACAACTTCTGCATGAAAATAAAATGTACTGTGTAACCTTCTGATCCTTGGTCTCTTTGGACCTATCACTTGAATCAGAAGCAACATTAGTTGTGGATTGACCCCTTTCAAACTGCAGAAACAATCAAATGTTAGCCCATAGATCCAAATATATTTTCTACTAAAAGAAGATCAGCTTTCATTTTTTCTTTTATTTCTTCCCACGGGTGGGAGCACGAAAAAAAAAAAAATACCAAATCAAGAAACAATATGTACAGCATAAACCCTGGAATATCCAGGTGTAATCACGTCAACATGGAAGTAAACAAAATTGAAGAAAAAATATATAAAGGTAGTCTAATGCATGAGGTTTCCACCTTATAAGTTTTGAGGGGCCAAATGTGGGAAATATGACACTTGCATATCCGAGAGAGTATTTTCGTGGTTTAAACTAAGACCTTCAAGTCACAAATGAGCAACCTTGGTATTACGCCTCCCACTCTTGTATGGATTTAAGAGATCATAATAAATACAAAGGGAAACCCACACCTGCAAGGGATCAAACCTGGTGGATTCCCATAGGATGACATACCCGGCTGGCTGTCCCAGGCTGTGGGGCTCATGAGCAATCGATTGGAGGATAGCCTGGAGCACAAGCCAAGCGTTAAAGGGATGAAGCTGATGGACTAGGAAAGTCACCCTCCACCCTTACTTGCCCAAGAAATCGTCCCTGCTGACACACTAAGGTGCGATGGGTGTAACCGTGAACCATATCATGAACTAGAAATCTGCACACATCATCTCTGACTCAAATAGGATCCTTCCCATCATACCATCATCAATAAGAGACCTACATGTCGTTGATGGAATGGGCTGTACAGCTTTTGACATAAATCTTGACACACTGCAGCCAAGGACCACATCCTCAGCATACTACAATTTCTCAAATCCTAAGAATCACTCAAAGTGTGTCCAATGCAACAAATCTAGTAGCCCCACTGCATTCTAGTGAAGAAAACAACCTCCTAGAGGCCTCCATAAATGCCAAGAAGATTGATAAAAGGGACAGAACTCTCTCTCTCTCTCTCTCTCTCTCTCTCTCTCTCTCTTCAAGAATATATAAAAAAAAAGTTATTTTCCCAATGCTTGAGGTAGAGGAAAGCTTATCCCACCAATATGAATCTTCATGAGACCTAGAACAGATTGTTTCGGATAGCTGTCTTAGCATCAGACTAAAGAAGAAGGAAGGCGATTTCAAAGCGAAGCACTAACTGGCACCTTAGCTAGTCCGAAGGGCTGCTACTAAAGCCGATAGGGGGAGGAAGTGCTGCGACATCAAACCAAGGTCAGTAATCGAGTCCTGGGTTTGATTCCCTTGTTGACTTCCTTCCCTCTGTCTTCTTTTTGAAATTCGCTAGTAACCTCAGAGGCGAATAAGTTGATTCACCTTCCGTGGAAGCCGCCTTCCTCTAGCAGCATGCGAGCCTCTTTAAGAGAGTTTTTTCGTAAAAACATAAATAGAGAGATGCTTCCACTTGGCTTGGTCTTAGTTAAGTAAGAAGCCTTTCTCTCTTGGTTATGACCTGTCCTCTATCACTCCTTTCCGATTCCTATCTCTTTCGAATTCTAACTATTTCTACACCAAGCCAGGGCGGAGGATAGATATAGAACCTGAATCGGAGCAGAGAGGATTTCTTCCTAGTCAAAAGCAGCAGAAAAAAGAAAAATGGAAATGTATTAAGCCGTTTTGGCTGAGATTCAAGAAGAATGGGTCTGGCCTTTCACAAATCTTGCCCTTCTATTTCTAACTTTTCTATTTACTTCTTTGTTTGATTTTTCTCACTAGCTGTAAGGCTTGAAGAGAACTAGCTTGGTTTACTCCTTAGCAAACAACCTTTCTCTTTGAGTCTATCAACCACTAACATAATGAAAGACAAAGGGATTAAACAAAAGCCTAAATAATAGCAATCTTGAGAAGCAGAAGCCTCAAAGATAGGCTAGAGTAAAAACTCTATTGAGGAATGTCCCACACAAAATTCGATTATTATATCCATTTAAATCCAAAGGTTAATCATGTTCTGACAATTTTACGTATGCTAGAATTTTATTTTTTTATGATGGAAGAAAAGTTGACAGATAAGTCACACACATTGTCACTCTACAAAACCATACAAAAAATTTTTCACCTCATATGGCTCCTCATTCAATGCTTTTGAAGTAATTGGATCCATTTCCTCCTTTCATTCTCTTCTTTCATGTGAACGGCCTTATCTTGTATCGAAAGGTTTTTCGTGCTATATACTACGTTGAGAAAGACCAACCTCCTGTGTATTATAGTCTTTTTTTTACTAGAATCATCCTCATACATTAACTATGCCAGTTGCTTGCCTTCTCCTTTGAAGCATATTCTCAAAAGAAAGGCATTTGTCGAAGCTATTAGTCCTAATTTCGCATTTCCTTGCATCCTATCCATCAACCCCATTGATGGCTACCTAAACCAATGCTATTGATCAAACCTCTATCAATTCCTTTTCTAAAAACAGCCTGACGCTTGCTAAAGGAATACTTACCAAGAAGCTTCCCTGGTCACGAGTGAAGGGCAATCAAGTCACTCCCAACGTGGGATAATGACAAAGACCTTGAACTGGGAATGGGCCCTCTGCTGGGAATTTTTCCTGTAGGAGGTCTTCTTACATCCTCCACCTGCAAGGTGAACAACTTATCTTACAGCATAGTATGTTTGCCACCACACTGCTAGTGCATTGCCCTTACTATAATAAGGAGAAGTATGACCCTTCGATTAGAATGCCCCATTTTTCATGGCACGCGAAGAGTGGTATTTCCTTTTAGAAAATTCATATAACTTCTAACCAAAAGACTCATTCTTTATGAATCAAGTGTCATTCAAGGGTACATTATCTTTTTTGAGTGAAGAAGAGAAGGGCTTTGTATAAACACTCTAGAGCCATGTTCTGGCCTCAGGCTCACTACACTATTATTTCATTTTATTCGATTGATGGGTTCTAACTCCAAAGAACATATACATGGACCTATGCCTACTTATATACATACGTCTCCTTATGCTCCAATCCCATCTTCCCCTACAAGAATAGAAAAATCAATAAACCGAGAACACCAACATGTGTGAAAGTAGCCCTTTTGAAAGCATATCCAAGGAGTAGGCTTTTATCAAATCTTCACTTATAGACATCAAATGGCCTTTTTTTCATTTGTTAACTACTACTAACAATTTGTTTAACATTGGACACACAAAATTTTCAGTTCTCAATGGAAAGTAGCCTAAAAGATTGAACAGCAATAAGTCAATGTTTAAGCTAAGATAGCGCTGATAGCTTGTAGTAACCAGCCTTCTTATGAAACCAAGCAAAAGCAACCTTTGGTACTTAAGTAGGTAAGGTCTAGAACCATGGCAATGATGATAAAAAATCGTTTGCTAGCAAACTACCTTTGACCTTCTTTTTTTGAATCAAAGTAGGCCATGACTACTTAGTTTAGTCAGTTAGAGGAAGTTACTGCTTCTATGGTATGTTAAAATAAAACACCAAAAGAATTGATTGTTGAGCCATATGCAATAGGAAACTCTCAAGTACTTACTAGGGGAAGAAATTGCCCCTCCTATTCTGACCAAGGAAACAGACCATTCAATAATGAGATTCTAAAATTATGAAGGCTTGGTTCAATCAAAACAACTGCATATTGAAGACAAGCTATAACGCCTATTCTTGGTAATTAAATATATTGGCATGTATAACTGGTTGAAAATTAGAAGGTATCTTGAATAAAAGAACATTTCTTATTTATAAGAATTTCTAGTTTGAATGTTGACCTCATCAACCAAATTTCCTTAGAAACCTCTAGAAAGAACCAATCAAAGAATTTCATTATATCGCTTCTAAAATCATTCTATTTTCTTAGATATTTCTCAAGGAAATCAAAAGTCTTCTTGAATCAACTGGCTTCAATTCTTTTTTTTTTTTAAGTAGACATAGTGTTTTGGCAGTTTGACTATCCACTATATTGCGGTATGCTTCCTGATAATATATCCCTTTAGTCGGTCTCCCTGGGGTAGAAGCTAGGCATCTCTTTAATTGATGACTCAGTATCCTCGCCCATGTAGAAGGACAAGATCATCTCCATGAGTGACTAGATTAGTAAAATGATTGTAATGATGCATCTTTGCAAGAGAATGGACCAGTGTACCCACAGCAATTCCTCCTCACAATTCACCCAAGCACCATTTCAATGAACATAGGGGAAGGCTAAAGCAGATCAAAGAGTAAATCTTCCTTAATCCCCAAGTCAGGATCTACCCAGCTCAGACTAGATGCACACCCTTCAAGTCAAGCATCCTGGGTTAAACGTTTCATGGAGAATTCAAGATGTCAAACCTAGACCTCTACAACAGCACCTTAGACCCTCTGGATTATCTTGACCACCTATAGAACCTATTAAGGTTCCAGGACCATTCAATTCTACTTTGTGCCAAGCCAACCCGAAGACCCTAAGTGGGACGACTGGGAAGTGGTTCTACAATTTACAGGGAAACATAGTCAGCTTCTATGAAAATCATTGCAAGAAGTTTTGGCCCGAATTTGCCGCCATCCACCAAAATGCAAAGGATGTGAGGTGTCATGATCCAATTTTAGCCCAGTGGAAATAGAGTGCACTGCCAACACTTCCAAGTCAAAACCAACCTTTCTCATCTTGATGATTCAATAGTCATGTCTTTGATATTTAGCCACAAAAGGCTAGCAATTCAAACCTCTCTCAATGAGTCCCACATCATCCACAATAACTTTAAGGCTCTTACATCTCTTAGTCAAGTAGCTGGCAGCATACTAATAGCTTACTGAAATCCAACACACCATCAAGCTAATGCTCACCCCATCGATAGGTTTTTATACCTCACTTGGTGCTTTTTCTCACATATAATCATCATAGATTACCTCGCTGCATGAAGCACACGTGCTCCTATCCATCACCTGGAAATAGCAAATTCGCTAACGTATGCCACTTTTGTCTTTGGCACAGTCCTTGACTTTCGGGCACTCACGACTTATGTCTTGTAGTGGTCTTGATACTCACGAAGGCAACATGCTCTATAACGTATTTTAGTCACCAGCAAACTTGCATGTGTCACCCCTCAAGTCTCATCAAGTAGCATCTCAACAACCATGAACTCAATCTCAAGTAGCACAATGTTGCCTTGTTATGTGCCTACAACATTGCAAGCATCTACACATCTCAAGACTTCTAGCTCATCTCTTGCTTCGGGTAAGTCATCTCCTCAAATGTGACATACAAAAACACGTCTCAAATACAACTAAGGGTATAAATCGCCATCCCAAACACGATCCACACTAACAAGGAAGTTAGCACTCAATAGATAGTGTTTAATTGGCATACAAACTTCTGGAGACTCGATCATTTGTGTGGCGTATTGAGAGTCCGTCCCATCATAGGGTAGCTCATTAAGATGATAAGTCGCACATTGAAGCACTACGACACCTCAAAGATGATGAAGAGCTTGAACACCATGTTCCTCCTATAAAAGAAATTAGCATTTATGGAATGTCTAAGAGTTATTTTAGACTGTCCTAACTTCACAATAGAATATCTCATTTTTCTACAACTCAAAAATTTCATCTAAATTCACCATAATTCAAAAGAATTCAAGGATGTGGGAAAATATACTAAAAAATTATTCCAGAGCAGTCAAATTTCGACACGTGGCACCTTCATAATATCTCTAGCAGCCAAGAGTATCCCTTTGGTCCCTTAATAGATTGATACAATGAGGAGGCCTATGGAATCCTAGATCTCACTGATGAAGTTCTCCAGGTGACTTTAGTCGGCATGTTAAATGTGGGAGACTTCTATACAACCCTTATACAAAGGCCCCCAAAGACTTGCAATAAGGTTTAAAGCCAGTAAGGCCTTCATCGCCATTGACAAAACCAACGAAGCCCAAAAACTAGCAACCAACTACCAAAAAGAAGAGAGGAAGCTCTGATAACCTCAATAAGAGTTTCCTAAGCAATGAGGCTGCACTTCCTGTGTAAGAGGTTGCCCAGACCACCTTTTCTATGCTCCGTCAAGGATTTGATGATCAACATCCTAATAAAAATCCAGGATGAAGTTTACCTCAGGTTCCCAACAAGCTTAAAAACACTACCAAGTTGGACTAGACAAAATATTACCTGTACCATATGAGTCCACGGCAGAGTATAGCATATAAGAACCTCAGGATGGATATCAAAACTATGACCCAGAGGGACTGACTTCATGGATTTCTTCCGGATAGGCAACAACCTTAAAGAGAGGAGCTGCAGGAGACTGAGCAACATGACCAAGGTCCCCTGGGCAACAGGGTAGCAATCAGATTCATCAGCATTATATCAATGGACAAGATTAGGCCACTTGGATTGATGGAAGGACCGTCAAGCAACAAGATCAGAAGACTAAGCAGGCCATGTCCTTCACCAACATGGACATAAAGGGAGTTGCCCATCCCCTCAATGACCCACTTATAATTCAACTCTGCTCTCTATGGTCAGACGAGTATGAGATGATTTGTGTCTGCATTAATAATGGAAATTATCATAACCTTTTGTATTAAAACACGTTCTCAAACTTGGACTAGCTAGAGATTTGCTTAGGCCCAGTGATGAACTGTTGTGTGGTTTGAAGAATGACATGATCATAGCAAAGGGGCTCATCAACCCGGATATCACCATTGGGTCATACCCTCAAACCACCATGTTCAAACTGATGTAGTATATTTACCAATGATTTTTATTACCATCCTGGGGCCAAGCTAATTTGCCTTCAAGACCATTGCCTTTATCCCTAACTTAAAAATGAAGTTCTTGACTGCATATTGGGTAGTAGAGGTCCGAGGTGACCAAAGAATGGGAAGGAGATAATACTTCACACAACTGGGGAGAACCAGACAATAACATAGAAAACATTGACTAGCAAGACGAAGCTCCTCCAAAAGAGAACGAAGACATAATGCGGATCCTCTTTAACTGAATGCACCTAAGAGGACAGTCCACATTCTCTTGTTATAGGAACAGAACTCGCATCAGCCAGAATCTCCCCTAGACTGGTAACACATAAGCTCAATATTAATCCCAAGCACTAACTTATTAACCAAGAAGGGCGAAGCGTTGCTCCAGAGTGGCTTAAAGCCATCAAGGGAAAAGTCTAAAAACTCATGGACAACAACTTTATTCAAGAGATGCAACCTAAGATGGCTCACCAATTGAGTTATTATCAACAAGGCTAATGGAAAATGCAGAATATGAATGAGCTTTAGAGATGTAAACAATGCCTGCCCAACGGACAAGTTTCCTCACCCAAGGATCAACCAGCTAGTCAAGTTCACTTCTAAGCATCAACTTCTGAGCTTCCTTTCAAGGTATAACCAGATCCAAATGGATTTACCCAATGAGAACGCACCATTCAATACCAGCAAAGGGATCTACTGCTTCAGAGTATGCCTTTCGGATTTAAAAATGCTATGTGATCAACCAAAGGCTCGTCAAAAAAAATGTTCAAGGAGCAGATCGGGCATAATATTGAGTTTAGCGTCGGCAGCATGCTCATAAGAAAGCAACTAGACTGAAGAGTACCTTGACGAAGCCTTTAGTGTCATCCAAACACATGGCTTGAAGTTAAACCAATCAGGTTCCTCTGTCGTTACATCGAGAAAATTCCCCTGGTTTTATGTAGCTAATAAAGGAACAAAAGACAAGGTGGAGAAAATAGGGCCACTTCTGGACATGACCCACCAATGTCCATTAAGGAAGTTCAATGGCTAGATGGGTGCATAAACTCACTACCCTGATTCTTGACAATATCTGTTGAGAAGTACCCGTGCTTTTTTCAAGACGCCAGGACAAACTGTTTCCAATAAGCACCAGAAGTACCTAAGCTCACTGCCACTCCTAACAAGGCCTGCCCCTACCTAGGCTCAGTTCCCCTCACCCATAGCTCTGAATGCAATCCTTATTCTAGAAGAAGAAAATGCCTGGAAGTAGACATATTATAAGGTCCTGTTAGACACAAAGGAGATCTAAACCATGGCCAAAATTGCCACTTGGCTCTAGCTTCTAATCCATAACAATGCCACTAATAGAACCCTGCCTGATGGAATTCGTGCGTGAATCAACATCAGAGAGGTGGGTCAACAACCTTCTCAACATCCTAAGGGAAACACCAATTAACCTTTGTTTCAGTATTGAGACATTGATTATTGTTGAGAATAGTCTCACTACACCAGGGTCCAAAATGTTAACCCAATGGAGAATAAGTGGATGCTCAATCACAATCTCGATCTCCTAGATGAAGCCCAGATCATTGCACTCATTCAAACGCAGGCCTACCAAAGTGTTCTAGATCAACTACTAATCCTACAGAGCATCAAAGCCACTAGAAAAACAGCCAAACAAAAAAAACTCAACCCATTTGAGAGAGATCCTTTTTTATCGCAATAGTCATCATCTGGGGACTCTACTAGTTGATGGGTTGAAAACCCAACTCGAGAGATGGGTTGCCAACACTGGAAAGCCCTCTAATTGGAAAATTATTATCAATGATAACATGTTGTTCCAGGTCATGAGTCCATAAGTGGAAAGACCCTATATTACGTGTTTCTATGTATTTTCAGTGGGATTGTCAAGGGTTACACAGTTAGATCAAATGATCAGATCCAAGATGCCAATTCAGGCAATTGCCCTAACACCCGAATACGCAAGGATGACTTGTTAAGGAATCAAATGAATTGCCTTAACAATTAAAGGGTATAGGTCAACTGGATGTGTTACCTAGAACTTAAATTAATTACACAGCCGGATGGTAGTGGGTGCAGACCTGCCCTTAAGGTTCAGTCCACAGTCAATTAAAGGTGTTATCTTAACACTCAAACTGGTGCATATCTTACTTAAAGGGCACAAGAGACCAGACGTCACTTAGACACATTATTTAATCATCGAATGGAGCCCTGGCACAGGCTCGAAATGGTGAAATCCAAAACAGGACAGAGGTCCAGGTATTTACCAATGGCCTAAAGCTCGACCTGATCAAGCCTAGCATCATTGGTTCATGATTTCATAAATTTGCCAAATAAAAACATAGAAAGAACAGTACAAACAAGAAAAAGGGGACAAATCACAACCAAAACAAGATGAACTAAATAATACATTACTAAAATGTTACATGCAACCACGAAAGGGGAATTCTCAGAACAAACTAACCCTCCAACAGCCCAACAATAAGGTCTGAAGGAGATCTGGGGAATAACTAGGGGGATTCTTCTTCTCCGTCATCGTCTTCCCAATGCATTGGGTAAGTTAGGTCAACATTTCTAGAGTCTACGAAGCCCAAGTCAAAGTCATGATCAATCTGAAAAACTATGCCTCTGCAAGCTTCAAACCTGTCCAGGAACTGTTCCCTTAATAGGGCTCAAAAATCACGAAGCTTAGGACCTCCTCCAACCTCCTATGGGCCTACAAACATGTGCACCCATGGATGCAAATATTGATATCAATATCAATATTGGTTATAATCACATTAGTATAAGACGTATCAAACAGTATATATCAGTATCAGCATACGAAGAGCACAAATTTTTAGCAAATCAGGAACGGATTGTAAAATATAGACCATATTGGCCAACATATCGGCCAAATATCAAGTACATCTATAAATATTGGCCAATATGTTGCAATATATCACTAATAAGTTACATATCGCGATTTTGCCACAATAGCAACAAATATCAGCATTGGGCAATAATACAATATATATCGTATGATATCATTCCATGCTGCAGCCACTTGGTAGCTACTCCTGGCCTTTTTTATGTCTTCATTAAGCTCACCATTGGCTGTCACCAATTGTGCTAGCTGGTTGTCAATCGCACCCAAATCAAGCTTGAACTGCTAGCACCAGAGACTATTGTTACTGGATAGCTCCTTTTCCCATATGACAATATGCTCTAGCCAATTTGCCTCATCAGCTCAACTCTTGGGACACCTCTGCAGGCAGACTCCATGCCATATTGACCCGCATTCTAAAGGGATTAACCTCAGCATCCAAATCCTCAGCTGTAATCCAAGGCCTTTCTTACAGTTAAGGATTTGTTGGCCAAATTCACAGCTTTATATAGTGGTCTCTCTCATCCCCCAACCACATTAAGTGATCCACATTGGCCTGAGCCACCACGACCATATGCACAAGGAAGCGTACTGATTATATTAGGTGTGGAAAAATGGAAGCATAAGTGAGGAAAGAGAAATGTGGCCTATCTTCACTGAGAAGGGATCAAGGTTGCACAGGACTCCATCAGCCAAAAGGCATCAACATCCTACGAAGCATGTAGCCTTGGAAACTTTTAAACATGCCTCCTTGATCTTGAAGGCATAGTCAATTGCCGCCATAATCCAACTCAGGTGAAAAAACTTGGAAAGCCTGTATTGGATTAGCAAAACCAATTCCTGAAATAGCCCATTTTGACACCACTGAAGTGGAAGACATGCGAGCAACTTCTTCTAGGATGCTCCAAGAGGCCACTCACAAAACCAAGGTCTTGGACTCAGCAGAGCCGGCACCTCCTTTATTGCCTCCACCTAGCCTAGCACTTTACTTGCCCTCAGGACCCCACATGGGGGCGGAGTAGCACTCACTAAAGGGGTCGGCAAAGGACCAATGTAACACACCCCTAACTGGTGGAATGTCCCAGCGAACAGGCACTGGGCAAAGCAAAACTTCCCCTTTCACTGTTTTTCCACAGAAGAGTTATCACCTCAAAATTACGGACTGCCTCTAGCAGATATGGTATCAATCCGTGCACAGACTCTAGTCAAACTTGAGCACGCATTTGAAAAACATCAAGAGTACATGTTGCCTCAAGAAAATCACAAAGGCCTCTAAAATCCTCATAGTGTTTGGCCAAGACTGCAAAAGAGCTAGACCCGAAGACTTCAAAATCCCCAAGTTTTAGTCACATAGCAAGAAGCAAAACCCGTCCTCTGAAGCCTCCTAGAAGAAGAAAATTAAACCTGGCTAAGAATTATTAGCCTAGTTGTGGGTTCCAGGCCATGCCAGGAAGACCTCATAGGGGATGTGATACTTCCCCCACCATAGGGCTATGCAACCTTGAGAAAGAGTTGCCAATATTGTGCACTTGCACTTCTACTTGAGATGCCATCAATATCAGCACAGGTTCACCAGAAGTGGACCCAAAAACAGTGAAATTTCTGCAAAGTCCCGTCACAACAATTCTGAAAAAGTGAAGGAAGAAAAATCCCTAATATGAAGCCCCTTTAAAAATTGGCCAAACCCTCCATTTAAAAATTTCAAAATTGTACAACTTTGTGGCGATCATGACCCTTCAAAGTCTAGCAAAACATCATTGGACAAAATCAGCACGTGTGTCATCTCGCCTCCTCCAGTGGTTCTTCCAGATCCCCCAATATGCTTTCCTAAGAAAGTGCCAACAAATGCAAAAGGAGGCACACTGGCAACCAGGAAAATAGTCCAAAAGACACAAACCCTTGACTAGGAAGGAGCCATTGATCCTACTACTCTCAAACCCTTTTGAAAGGCTTCGAGAGTAGCAGTAATTGATCGGATCCCTATAAATCCAGAGGATGATAAATTGCACCTAGAACAGAATAAACCAGCTGCATCGCCAGAGAAGATGAACCCAAATCATTGCACTAGACTGACTAGCACACAAACGGTCAATCTGAAAATAGCCCTATGGCATGAGCCAAGCTAAAGGGATGACCACTATACTACGACAGTCACCCTGAACAGGTAATAACGAGGAAGCAAGCATCACTCTCAATTGCCTAGGACAAGCTGCCCTCAATGACTAACCATGGTACGATGGGGAAACTGGCAGACCATGTCACTAATCCAAACCAGCACACATCACCTTTTATTCAAGCAGAGAACCATCAGTGATGAAGAGATCTCCATGCAGCCGATGAGAAGGGCCATAAGGCCAGTAACAAATGTCATCCCATTGCGCCAAGGACCACCTACTCGGTCTAGTTGGGATGGTCACATCCTAAGAAACACTCAAATGTCTGTCATGTACAACAAAGCCACTCTTTCCTACTCCTAACCACCATAATCAGCAAGGTGTGGCATGTCAATCGCTATCTGCCAACTACATGCAAGGCATGACTCCCTGACATGGAATCACCCTCCCAAAAGTCACTATAAATGCCAAGTTGATTGAAACAAGAAGAGGCAGAACTTTTCGTCTCTCTTTCTCTCTCTCTTTCCAAGAAGAAAAGGACATGTACTTTTCCCATGACAGGAGAAAAAGGATATCTTCTCCCACAAATAAGTAACCTTTAAAGTTTTCTTAAAAAGATTTCCCAAAGTGCCATCTCCATGTTTCAAGATTAATGGATAGGCCCACATTTTACAAAGTCAACATATGGCATTCTCTTCACTACACTGAAGGAGCACCTTGAGCTCCATAACACTTCTCTGTTTGTTATGTTCCAGCAGAATTCTAATGCATATGGTACCATCCCTAGGCAATCAAACCTGGACACTGGCTGCAGCCCCCATATATGCAAGGCTCACCCTCTTTAATAAATAGGTATAACTACTTTGATAAACAAAAATACAACAATATCAAAATTTAAGATACTGAGCTTAGATAAAACATGTTTGTCAATCTACATCCATAGCAGAAAAATAAGAATTCAGTATGAAACTGGTGTATTACCGGGGCAATTTTATCATCGGTATCAACATCTGTTGAGGTATCAGTCCTCGGACTAGCATCTGCCATGGTAGATTCCCTCCAGTACTCTAAACTACCGCTAGAAATTGAAACAATATTTTTTTGTTGATCGCTCCAAAGCGGCAACCTCTGATATTCAATTTGGACAGCAGATGGACTCGTAGAAAGTGAGCTTTTAGGCTGTTCAACAAAATAGAGCAATTGAAAATAAGCACAATTCATGTAATAAAGCAACCCAAAAAGCAAGTAGCCACATACTCCATAGTCCATGTTCTGTGCACAAACTGCAGGGACTAAACTATGATATAACACCTTTCATTTTTCTTTCTTTTATACAAACAAAGGAATGCTTGCAGCATGATAGATTACTGACATTGCACTTTACATAACGAGACAATATACAAGGGATCAGAAGAACCTACTCGGCCACTTGACTTCGATGAACTAAGCACAGTATCTGAAATAAGAAAAAGAAATTGAATAAGACATGGAAGAACGTCAAACAACTAGGATCAACTATTTCCCATTTCACCCTCAATCATAATAACTTCAATGACATTCAACTTGAAAAAGAAACACTTGAATAACAACAAATGTAAAGCAATCTAACATATAATAACGTTACCCATGCTTACAAGACAGGTGAATTTCTAAATGCCCAAAAAAATGTCACTTAATCAGGTAAGGTGGCATTGATAATACACATTCATAGACTGAATAATATTAGCAAAATTCAGCACCAAGTACTTCCCTGAAAGATCAACTCACCAGAAAACATGTATCATGTAATATAGATGTATAATCACTAAACAAATCTGGCCAACCATATAGGTTCATGAAAAGTTGAAAATCAACCTTGTATAAAAATATCAAGCAAGATAATTAATTTTTTAATAGCCCAAGGACAGAGTTTGTCATGCCATAGCACTAGACATGCAACATGTCAGTGTCACTGGCTTACATGTTTTGTAGCCTAACTATGTTCTCTTGATGACAGAAATTCAGATTACAATATTGGCATCTATATTTTAGGAAAAAAAAACAAAACTAAATACATTTCCAGCTTTAATACACAACAATTAGAAATAAACAATAAACGCGTACAGAATCATAAATCCTTTATTACCATCAATGAAAAAGATATGCTTGGATGTTCAAAGTGTTCGCTCATGGAAAATCTTACAGATTATTACTTACGTCTACTTGAATCTACTGCATTCTCTACACAGAAGCGAACTGATTGCTGAAGCACTCCAAAATCAGAAACTTGGTACAAGTTGATGGAGTTACCAGGTGAAAAACTGTAATGCACAAGATTGCAAACCATCACTCATGTCTATTTGGTTCTTCAACATTTATCAGTTACTAAAACACAATAAAAGTTCATAAAAGGCAAAAATACAAACATTCTGCAATTTGACACTAGTTTGCTGATGGAGTTCTCTTTCTCTCTCTCTCTCTCTCTCTCTTGATTAGGAAAGTACTCGCACATACTATTTCACAGGCTGAAACCATTCCTTTCACATGGACATATGAGAATTCTACCATCAAAATGCCGAAATGGGACATGATATAATATAGGGGTGGCTTAAACATTACCTCCAAGGACTATACATCCAAACCTGCTCAAAACAAATAGGTTTTGGTAAAAGATTTTAAATACATATTCACCCGTTCAAATGGAGGCTCCCCAAATCTTGCAATACTCATTACCAGTACTTTATTACAACAGCAAAACAATAGATGTAATTATATACGTGTGTGTATATATGATTTTGAAACCTTGCCCTTTGTCAGGTCAGAACTTAGAACTATTACTGATTACTATACAGAGGGAAGTTCGATATCTATCTTTTAATTAGTCTCACCTCAGTATATTTATTGGTACTTCAATTAGTGTCAGGAAAAAAATTCAAGATAAATGTTAAAGATTATTATGATTCTAGATTTACTTCAATCATTTTCTGATTCGCTCTAGATTAAATCCATATATTCAGAATATTATAAGGTTTAATTATAAATAGAATATCACTATGATGCTCTCCTTATTTAGGCTTTTATAGTCCATAAATTCATGTCTTGTACTTAGTTAGGAAGACCAATTCGAAACAATAGAGTCGGCTTTATTTTTAGCATAGTATCAAAGCCTTCCTCTATTTGATCCATCACATACAAAATTATTCTGCTGTTGGGGGCATCTAGCCTTTTGATACAGCAACACTAGATCTCACTCACAGTTTCTGGTGGGAACATGATTTTTGTCCATAAAATCATAGAAGAGGACTTCACCACGATGGTTTCCAGTGGGAACATTAAGTGATAGAAGTTAACATATGCTCTCATATCCAACTGAACTTATCCAACTAAACGAATTTAGCTAATAAATTTATAACTCTGGGCAGATCTGAAAAGTTTATTCCTGCCACAACAACAATAATTGGCATGTTCTAGTGGGAAACCACCAACTTCTAGTAATTACAGGGAAGACCACATAGGGGGAAGATACCAGTTTTGTGTCTTTTAGTACTTGCTCTGATTATTACATACCTCAGAAAAGGGGTACAGCACAGAGACCAAACTTCTTCACTATATGCTCAAGAGGATTCTTGGACACGTGTTTCTTATAGGAGTTTTTTTTATGAAAAAGACTTGCAACAAGTGATGATAATATATTTCCATAGGTAGAACTCAGAATGTCCGTGAAAATTTGCCTGTGTAGACACAACACAAAAGAATGCCAATACATATATTGACAAAAAATATTCTATACTTGGAGTGTTTAATCATATTATTGGCATTGGAACTTCAAAACTAAGCAAGATAGGAAATCATTATGATCGAAGTACGCAATCATTACCCATGGACCAGAGCAATAGCTTAAACAAAAAAAGTTTATGCCAACAAGGGTATTTAATATCTATATGTATTAAAAAAGAATTTGGATATTTCCTGTACTTTCTAACTTCACAAGTGAACATAATTGAGTGTGTTTGGCATTGTAATTCTAAATCCTAAACCACTAATTCCTCAAGTATACAAACACTGAAACTTTTAAAGAGGAGGAGATTTGGCAATGGAATATCAGCACTGTTGCCCATCCCACCACCACAATTTCAAATAATAAACTATTGGCAAGAAGCATATCAATTTTTTCAAAGTAAATTTAATTCACTATATATTATTGCTAATTTCTCATTTCATTGAGCCGACATTTTTTCCATGGCATAAATTTTAGGCCAAAGTTGCATCACCTTTTTCTGCCATACACAAGAAAGTAATTACATAACTAGAATCAACACCAAGGAACTATGAACCCCAAGTACAAATTAGAAGTCTCAATCACCAACCAACCAAAGGTGAGATCCCCCAAAGCATCAAGCAAACAGTTCAAAACCCACCAGCCACTAGAGGGATGAGTGTTCCAATGCACAACGCTTTGCATTGTACGCCCTAGGGAGCAATAGATGTATGCAGCCTTATCATTTTATTGCAATTAGTTTTTCCATAGGTTGAACCAATGACCTTCAGCTAATGATAGAGTAATCTTCACTTCCCTATCTACAATTCACATTCCATTCAAGCCTCTTGAGTTTCCTATGTTTCATGCACTTACCAAACCTTTGCCCGCAATCAGAGCCTTAAGGTCCTGCAACCTCCTATCCTTAATATCTTCAAAAAAATTTGGTAACTTCATCATGATCACTTGCAAACAAGCTAAGAAACTCGCTTGTAGTCATTTCTTGCAACACAACTTGAGAATTCGGCTGGAATTCCAGCATGATGGCCTCAAAACTATCCAAAAGAATATTTAATTTTATCAAGATTCTATTTTCTCAATTGGGCCACATAGATTAGAATATCAATAAATGTTCAAATATAGGCCACTGAGTATTGGATTCTAACGACCCCCAAAAATGATATTTCTCAATACCAAGAACAACCAAGATATGTATCCTTATCAGGTACATATTGTGAATTTTGAGATATATTTACCAACATTTGAATTTTTCTGATACATCATCCAATAAATCTCAACAACTTCTTTCAACCTGCAAAGTGCAAAACTCTATTTTCTTTCCCTTCCTTTGTCGAACTCAATCCAACTAAATCAAGAGCAACCCAAAGCTCAATTGGTTCTAAACAACTTTCATCAACCAAAAGCTTAGATTTTTGTTGTACATCTAAGATTTAAATTCTTTAGGATTGAGATTTATTACAAAGAATAAATGGCACGATTTCCGTTCAGGAAAGTTTTTCTTGTTTTTGCATGATTTGGTTGAATCTAGTTTCCTAACGTAGATCTAGTGAATTCTAGGATAATAAAGAGAATCCATATCATGAATTTTTAATAAAAATCAAAACCCACCAAGGCCCCAAAAATATTTGGAAAATAAGATTTTCATGATTATTCATGTTTATATTTCGAATTTGAAGAATTCTATTGAATAAGCTTAAATATACATATTCTATAGCTTGTTGTCTTTTAATATTTTTTTATTTTTCCAAAAATAAGAAAGAGAAGTTATAAATTTAAATTGTACTTTTTGTTAAGATATGCTTGGCTTTTGATGAATCTGTTCTTAGAAGCCCAGATAGTATGGTTAATTGACAGTGAATTATTTCAATTATCTTGTTAATTAATGGTCCAATGAATATGAATGATGCAAATATCGGCCAATACAATATGTATAGGCCAATATGTATCGGTATTAGGGCCCCTCAATACCGTTATTTTTCAATACCGTGATAATATCATAATATGTTTTCTTATCGGCCAAAATATTGGCCTGTACAAGCCTGTCAGTTTACATTTTCAAAAAACTTTTTCCATCTAATATATCCAATACCAATACATATTATTCAATATGTCCGATACTAATATAACCGTGACCGATACCGATATTTTCATCCATTATGAAGTTATTAATTTATTTTTAAACTGCAGCTGGAGTGATTGAAAATACTATGGTTGGTCTTGTGGTTTGATAAATATGTTCCCAAAATCCTAAAATAGTATATTTTCTTGATTGTGAAAATTTTAGTATTTTATATTATTCTGAAAAGTTACTTATTATTTATTAAATTGTGTCATAATTAAAATTATAATTTTTAAAATTACCACCTAAAGTTATTTTTGGGGTATCATTTTTTAAGGTTATCTAATTTAGGTTAATATTTTTTTAATTATGTCAACAACTTGTAACTGATTCGATAAGCAAGCATCTGCAACACAATAGCACCATCTATGAAGAAAATCAAGAATCCGGATACCTACAAGAAACAAGAAAAGGATGCAGGGCTATTGGTGGTGGGAATGCTCTAGTGGCGGATTGTCACATAAACAATTAGTAAGGAGGGTTGGGAAGGAGTCCAGCATCGGGAAGTATACCAACTTCAGAGTAAAGAGGGCAAATGAACTCAAGCAACACAAGGAAGGATACGAGAACAAGAGCAACACAGAAGCATAAGCACAATCAATATCTTCATGAACAGGTCGGCTGCAAACAGGACAAGAGCAGACAACCAGATTATAGTTAAATATGGTTGTGCATCAAGATCAGTTCAAGAAACTGTTGAGAGTTGTTACAAATGGTTGTAAGTAGATAGCTCAGGTGCCAAATGAGGTTACAAGTTGTTAAAGTAGTTAATACGAGTATGATGAAGACTGGCTGAGAGAATGAAGTATAAATATATAAAAGATCAAATGTAACCATAGTTCAGATGGAATTAATGCAACTTCAGTTTCTGTTTTGCTTCTTAGCATGCAAGTGAAGTCTTGAGTCTCTATTATTCTTTTATCTTTTGTTCTTGTCCATTCTCCCTTCTTTTGTGAACTTCTTGCTCAAAACTACATCTTCTTCTTCTTGTAACTGAATTAGTAAAAGAATACTCTCATTCTATTACAGCAACAACAAGCACTGGACAACAAGATGGCAGCACTGGACAGCAAAATGGAAGCATTCATGACAGAAATTCGACAGCTATTACAATCCAAACCACATACCAGTTCATCTGCTCCACAGCCACCACAAACCCCACAACAGATAATCTCTATGACAAGCCCTGCTAGACCACACTTTCCACCTACAATTCCTACCATGGACATTACCAAAAAACCACCACATGCATTCCATCAATCGAAACTAGATTTTCCTCTGTTTGATGGTCAACAAACCAGATATTGGATTTACGTGCCAGAAATGTTTTAGCTTTTATCAACACCACCCTATCAAAAGATTGAGATTTCTTCAGTAAATGTGGACAGGAGAGCTGTCATTAGGTTCCAGGGGTATTGTACCACTATGAACCATGATTCATGGGAAATTTTCACTTCTGATGTGTGTACTGAATTAGGAGATAGATCTTTTGTAGATATTGTTGGAGAATTCAACAAATTATAGCAAACAATTTCCCTAGAACATTATCGAGACAAATTTGAGCAGTTAAGATCCATAATGCTACAGAAAACCAAGGTCTGAGGCATCTTTGGTTTCTGACTTCTTGACTGATCTTCAGAAAGAACGAAGACACGTGGTCAAGTTGTTGCATCCTACTTCATTATCTCAAGCATTTCAATTGGCTTCCTTACAAGAACAGACCTTTGAAGCCCTCAATTGTAAGCCTAAACCTTTTTTTCATATCCTCCTACAAAAGCCCTTCATCAAATAGATCACATGATCAGTTCCACCAAACCACATACCAACAGAACAGATTCTTTTCAAACACCACCCTCTGGATTAGAAATGGGCATTAGGTCTGTTCTATAAATGCAATGATAAGTTTTCTCCAAGGCACAAATGCAAGATTAGGCAACACAATGCTATAATGGGGGATCATAATGATTTGGAGGCAGATGACCAACATGATCAGCCACTGAAAACAGAGGAAATCTCTGAAATTTCTGTTCATGCATTGTCAGCTCCACCACCTAGCAACACCATTAAAATCAAAGGTCTCACATAAAACCACCATACATAAATCCTCATTGATAGTGGCAGTACGCAAAGTTTTTTAGATCCAAAAATTATAGTAGCCACTAATGCAAAAGTGATCAACACTACACTACAAGTGACAGTTGCCAATGATAGCAAAATGATTAGTGACTCTCAATGTCACTAATTTCTGTGGACAATGCAACGCCACTCATTTCAAACCAATTTTAGAATCTTCAACTTGACAGATATAATATGGTACTAGGGGCGGACTGCTTGGCAAATACAATCCCATCTTTTTGACTTTTCTAGACTCATAATGTCCTTCAATTCTCTAGGTGAGAAAATAAAACTCCAAGGCACAACTAACAATGCATCCTTGGCAAGCATATCAGGCAAAAAGTTGCAAAAGTGGATTCCATCTGGTCAAGGTTTTATAGCTCAATTCTTCACAATCAGCTCTAGCACATCACAGGAAAACACTCTTCCTTCAATCCAGAACATTTTGAAATCTTTCAGGATGTTTTTAAGTCACCAACCCAATAACCACCACATAGGAGCCATGATCATCACATTCCATTGCTTCCTAATGCTCAACCAGTGAACCCTCGGCCATATAGATTCAGTCATGTCCAGAGATATGAGATAGAAAAGCAAGTTGAAGAGATGCTAAGTGCATCTATTATCCAACCAAGAACAAGTCTTTTTTCCTCTCCTATGTTGTTAGTTAAGAAGATGCATTTTGGCGCTTTTGTGTAGATTACAGGCAGTTCAACACCTTAACTATTAAAAATAAGTTTCCAATTCCCATTATTAAAGATTTACTAGATGAATTACATGGAGCGACATTCTTTTCAAAACTGGACTTTAGAGCTAGTTATCATCAAATCAGAATGCACCCCCTTGACATTCACAAAACTGCCTTCTAGACACATCAAGGCCATTGTGAATTCTCAGTTATGCCTTTTAGCTTAACTAATGTTCTAGCCACCTTCCAATCACTCATGAATCACATTTTTCAACAGCAAGTCTGCAAATTTGTATTGGTTTTTTTATGAAATTTTAGTGTGTACTCCTACTCTTGCACTGCACTGTCACATTTATATGAGGTTTTCATCACTCACCAGAACAACAAGCTATATGCCAAGATGTCTAAATGTCCCTTTGGCCAACAACAACTGGAATATTTGGGACATATTATTTCTGGAAAGGGAGTGGCAACAGATCCAAGCAACATGGAAACTATACTCAAATGGCCAATCCCTAAAAGCAGCAAAGTAGCCGGAGGCTTCTTGGGTCTCACAGGGTATTACAATAAGTTCATCAAGGGATACGATCTTTTAGTTAAGTCTCTTACCTTGTCTCTAAATCAAGAAAAACTCAGGGCGGAAGCACAATCGGCTTTCACAGCCCAGCAGAAGGCTATGGAAAAAGCTCCTAGCGTTGCCAAATTTTACAGCAACCTTTGTCATAGAAACAGATGCCTCAAACACGGATGAAGGTTGTAATACAACAAAGGGGGCAATCTATAGCTTTTATTAGCACTACATCTCATACAGCAAGCCAAATGTCTCCTTTCCAAACTCTGTATGGATATCCTCCAACACACATACCAATGGATCACTTAGATGATACCCCAATTGTTTCAATTAATACTTACCTTCAATATAGAAACTCTCTCAACCAATTCCTATTGGAATAGTTACGGATTTCACAAAATAGAATGAAAACTCTTTCTGACAAACACAAGACCAATATATCTTTTGAGGTGAGAGACAAATGGAATCTAAAGTAGCAGAAATGGCTGCAAAGTACTATGGACCTTTTCCAATTGAAGCAAAACGAGGAAAAGCGGCTTATAGGCTCACATTGCTTCCACAATGCAAGCTTCATCCATTGTTTCATGTCTCCTTATTAAAGAAATGCATTGGCAGTAAGCACAAAATCAATCCAACTCCGCCTCCCCTTTCAAACAATGACACTTTTGCTGTGAAGCCACTTCAAATCCTAGCTCTCAGGACCATTACTCGAGGCTCTTCCAAGGTTCCATAGTGGCTGATACATTGAACTAATATGGATGTATCTGAGGCTACTTGGGAAGACCCTTCATTCATTGTCAAGTAATTTCCAGCGTTTCATCATTGAGGACAAGAATGTACTCAACAGGAGGGTATTTGACACATAAACAATTAGTAAGGAGGCTTCAAAAGGAGCTCAGCATCATGAAGTGTACCAACTTCAGGATAAAGACGGTAAATGAACTCAAGCAACACAAGGAAGCATATGAGAACAAGGGGAACAAATAGAAGCATAAGCACAACAAGTATCTTCATGAACAAGTTGGCTCCAAACAGGACAAGAGCAGGACAACCAGTTTTAGCTAAATAGAGTTGTGCATCAAGATCAGTTCAGAAAATTGTCGAGAGTTGTTACAAGTTGTTGTAAGTAGTTAGCTTAGTGTCCCAAATAGCAAACAAGCATAGTATGCACTATGCAAACATAACACGCAAACAGAGGACGCACGCGTATACAGCTCATGTGTACAAAGATGTATGTGTAGGGCAAATAATTATCTAGAAAATTCTAAAGTAACAGAAATTTATAGAAAAAGGAATGACATATACTTACTTTAGAATGTTCTTAAATTGGGAGAAAATGAGAGATTTTAAAGTATTTTAAATAGAAAATATTTATGTATAATACTTGAGAAGGTGAATATTAACCATCCATAATGAATGATAGAAAGATGATCCTAATCATTGGTTAAGGAGGTGGCATTCCTATATAAAGAATGAACTCCTCTCATTTAAGATAATCTCAAAAAGTTAGGGAGTAAGCAACTCAAGTAAAGTCAAATGAAGTAAAGCCAAGAAGTTGTGCGTAGCCAAGGGGGTGGCTGGTCTTAAAGAGCTTGAGGGGTATCTTTTGGGGAGCTTGGAAGAGTACGTGTTAAAGAAGTGCTCTGTATTCTTGTACTCGACTTCTCTAATAAAGAGTATTTACTCTAAAAGTTTCGTATTTATACATACTTTAAGAGGGGGAACACCGAGGAAGGCTGAATTTTCTACATCACAAGGGGTGTGTTAGACAAGTACCACACAAGTGAATGACAGAAAATGTCATCACGTGATAGGTGACATCAAAGAAAACGTCCGTGAGCAAGCTACACGGGGTAGCTATGCTAATACCACATTGGGAGAAGACTAAGTCTAGAAAGGAGCTAGCCAACATCTGCACGAGGGGGAACCTTTACCATGTCAGAGGGTGACATAATTAACATTGCGATCACCATGGAGGGTAAGGTACCAATTAAGAGGAAGAGAGCACAAGGCACTTCCAAGGACTCTTTCCCTAAGTTTGAAGTGAGATTTTCTAAGGTGGAGGTGATCTTAGGAGATGTCAAAGGCCTAGGGGAAGGATCTGACAACCTTAAGAGGGAGTTTCAAGACTCCAGTGATATGTTGGCGGATATGGTGGAATCCACAACGGTAGAGATCCATACGAATATAATGACATTCAAAGGGATGTTGCTAGATATGATGGGCAAGCTAGAAGCAATGGTGTAGGATCTAGTAGCTGATATTGCAGCCATAAAGGAGAATTGGGCCATGTGTAACAGGATAATAACTAGCGGGACAGTCACCAAAGCGCCTAGGGTGCAGGCACCCAAACCCAAGCCTTTCGCTAGTGTGCGGGACACCAAGCAACTAGATAACTTCCAATGGCAAATGGAGCAATACTTCGAGGCTATGCAGGTAGTCAATCACTAGGATAAGGTAAGGATTGCAACCCTTTATGTTGTAGACAATGCCATGCTATGGTGGCGTAACAAATGCCATGAGGTGCAGAAAGGGTTATGCACTATAGCAACATGAGATAATTTCAAGGGAAAATCAAGAAGCGGTTCTACACGAAGAATGTCGAGTACCTCACCCATATAAACACGAGGAAGATGAAGCATGCGTGTAAGGTTGGCAACTACGTGAAGGAGTTTCCTTCGTTAATGCTAGAAGTGCCTAGCATGACTAAGGATGAGCTATTCTTCATCTTCATGATAAGACTACAACCATGGGCAGGGACGACGATCAAGAGGCATGGGATCACGATGGTGAGTGATGCCATGGCCATCGCGGAGTCATTAACGGAGTTCAAGCTAGGCAAAGATCGCTAGGAGTGTTAGGCCAAAGGCAGGGGAAATGCATCCAAAGAGTGCCACAACAAGAGCCCTACCGAGACAGTGGATCACCTCGATGAGCCAAGGACAAGTAGAGATCAAGACAGAGGCAAGCACAAGGCCCGAGAAAAGGATGGTAGAGCCAAAGGTAGTGGTGGATGCTTTTTATGTGACAGATTGCACTTCACAAATAATTGCCGTCAACGGGGGAAGTTGAAGCCATCCGAAAAGTCAATGAAGGTCCTATGGAGGACGAGCCGCATCGCATGGGGGCAATGCAGCGCATCTACACAGTCCAAGTAGTTCTGAAGGAGCAACAAGGTCAAAGATTGATGTACGTGGACATTGACATCAAGAGGAAACCCACGGTGGCAATGCTGAATATAGGGGAGATGCACAACTTCATGATAATGGACGTTGTGAATAAGTATAAGCTTGACTTAGTTACAAAGACGGGCCAAGCAAAGATAGTGAACTCTACCCCTCCCCCTATCCGAAGAGTTGTGCCAGACGTGCTGGTGAAGATTAGAGGCATGTGGAAGAAGTTGGACTTCACGATGGCAGGCCTAGATGACTATCCACTCATCTTAGGCATCAAATACTTCCACTCAACCAAGAGCATAATGATACCGCAGGATAAATGCTTGTACATCATGGGCGGTGAGAAGTCACCGTATATGATAAGCAGTTGAGGGAGTGATTGACAGTTGTGGCTGTGTTTGGGATGATCTGGTGATCACCATTATGTGTAAGGTGTATCGATGTAATACATAAGCATCTGTTAATGCCTTGGTTTACATCCTCCACGTTACATTTATCCAAAAGTTCATTGTAAGAATAAAGAGTAATCAAGCTAATGAACAGCACGATTGCAGAGATTGGGGAAAATAGATTTGTCCAAATAGCCACGACAAGATAGCAATAAGGGCAACAAGGTAGCTCCTTATGTGTAGAGAGAGGCATTGCTATTGGACTGTGTTGTGGAGCACATTGTCTGAATACTACTTTAGAGGATTTCAAAAAGAAGTCTAGCAAAGGTGAAGTGTTAACAAAAGCAAAGAAAATTACGAACTACATCAATATTGTTAGTCAAGATTCCCGTAAGTATTGTTTTACAATACTTGCAATCAAATAATATTGTTTCCTCCGGACAAGAATAACTGGTCTAAGTTTTGGATGAGCTACTCTCATATGTGAAAAGTGTATCATCATCACAAAACCATAAGTCATGAAAAAATCCAAAATTGCATTTCCTTCTTTGTTTCTTTCCCCATAACCACAGCCTCCTAGCACACTTCTATACCATTTAAATCTAGTCCAAGATGGCCATTTAGATCCCCATCTATAAAAACAGTCCCTATGTGGAAACCAAAAAAATTACCTTAATAGCCATAATTCAATTCCCACTTCTCTTCACTCACTAAATTATCTTTCAACTCTTTACTCACAATAATGCCAACTCCATTGTCAGCTCTCACTCTCCCCCATAGTACCATACTCCTCTCCATATTTTTCATTTTCTCTCCCATTCACTTCTTAGGCATAATATATTGATCCTTCTTCTAATCATGATATCTATCACCTCATAAGCTAACCAGTCAAAGTACCAATACCCAGTCGAATATTGTTATCTTGGAATACCCTTTTTTAGCCACACTCACCTATGATGCTGATACTTTTGCCAATTTGGCAGTAAAGCATGTAGCAAGTAAGGGACACCCAAACATAAATACTCTTAGGTTACAAATCCAATAATCAGACAAATACTACGTTAGTGGTCCACTACATAATACACAACCTTCAATCTTGCACACGAATAGCATATTATTCTCCTTTAATTCTTTATTAACTTTGAACTCATTAGAAACTGGTGTTTTTATTTGGCAAAATCAAAGGGAATAAAACTCAAAGAGCATGTTTTGTGCAATTAACAGAAAATAAAAACGATGAGAAAGAGGAGATGAAAATGAAAGAATTACATTGCATTGGAAATGGCTGTCGGGACATCAAAACTCGGCATCACGGTTGCTGCTTCCTGTTCATCTTCTAGTACAGCCCTCACAATTCTACTTCCCATGCACCACCATTATTACCTCCCGCATGCCCCTATCAGTTCACAGCAAAGCCCTAATCCACAAAACTGGCAAATACTTCAAACACCTTCCAAGCTGCAGTTGCTGCAGAAATTGCAATAATCAATCATCACCCCGAAGAGATGAACTGAAAAGAACAAAAAAGTCACTTTTCTCTGCAGGTTAAAGTAGATGCCCAAAACCCTTTTGAAAATTGTAATTAATTCACCATCAGAATAATCCCTCCAGCTGAAATCAAAGAAACAACAGAAAGAAGCCCTAGACGAAAAAAAAAAATTCAGATTACAAGACCACTTTAATCTTTAGCAAAACTCAATCAAGCACCCACTAAGCAAATACTAGAAACACAAATAGATTTTCAATTAACACCACATACAAAATCAACCGTGCTGCTCCGTGAAAGCAAAATCACCAAAGATAGTAGAATAAATAAAACTCTTCGCTACGTCGAAGCAGTATTCATAAAACCAGGCAGGCAATACGCAGAAGAAGAAATTTGATTGAAACTTCAAGGACCTGTGGTTGTTAGCCCAGACTGATAAATCAACACACTCAACAATAGCCCGAAGCTAAGCTCAAAGGGAGGCGCAAAAAACCGTGTGGCCCTCTAATTTCACTGTAGCATGGTTTGACTTCCTATGAATCGCAAACTTTTTTTCCTCACACAAAGTAACTCTAGTAACATCTGTATTACAACTAAGCTTCCGGCGAACCAATCTGGGATTGTCCTTTTTTTTTCGTAAACCCACCTGAGACTTGGAAACTTCTTATCTTTGTTGGATTAATTGCGGCAGAGGGAAGAAGGGGTGAAAGAGACGCTTGGATCCTTCCAAACACGAGAGTCAGATTCGGTGGGGGTGCAGGGTGTAAAAAGGTAAAGCAATCTCTTTCAACGCACGATGACCGGTAAATCTCTGTAATGTTTTCGTTGACAGCTTTGTTAATATAACAAAACCTAAATTACTCGGTACTATTGTGAGAAAGATTAACATTTATCCATAAATGAATAATTCACCAATTCAACAGTACTGGATATTTTCCAATTTAAGAAGAGTTTTTATTTTAAGTATTGATAAAGAGATTATTCAATGGGTAATGATACACTTAATGAATAATGATTAGAGGACAATTAAATTCTACAATATGTTTTACCAAAACAGGTCTTTCAAACAACGATAACTTCAAGTAACTACTTGGCACAACATTAAAAAACTTACCACTTGTAGTTGGTAAAATGAAGATGAATTTGCCTAGTTTTGGTACAAAGAAAAAACAAGCCACTATAGATGCATAATTTGAAAAGTGCTGAATTTAAAAAATAGAAATTAAATGATAACTTCAAGTAACTACTTGGCACAACATTAAAAAACTTACCACTTGTAGTTGGTAAAATGAAGATGAATTTGTCTAGTTTTGGTACAAAGAAAAAACAAGCCACTATAGATGCATAATTTGAAAAGTGCTGAATTTAAAAAGTAGAAATTATCAAGAAAAAGCTTCTTAATATTATAAATTGTATATGTTATTCACTTTTTTTTTTCATTTGATCACTCATCAAATTATACTCTTGTTGGGCTTTAAAAGA
>JAODPA010116154.1:7025-18784 GCA_025585075.1 Nepenthes mirabilis
TGATTATTGTCATATATACTTTTTATTATTTATATTATAGTATTAGTTTTAACGATTGAAATTTATCATAAAAATATCTAATATACATATCTTATAAATAAGCACCTGACTTCCATCAGGCCTATGGCTGTACCTTGCACCTAGGCTCCAAGGACCCATTGCACCTTAGTGTACCTTATACCTTTAACAACACTACTTGGTGGTGATTGAACCTAGGCCCTTGGCCAAGGCAAATGGTAGGCCACCTCCAGGCTATCCTCCATTGCCTTGTGTACTTAAGAAAGAAAATAATGATACATAATGACTCAGAAATGAGTGAACAACTTAGGGGAATAATGACCAACCTCGGAATAGATTGTATGATTAAGTGATGAGAAGCGAATCAATTTATCCCTGTATGCAGCAGGGTTTGGGTAAACCAACTGCTCCATGAGATGTAGTATCAATTTATTCTTATTTCTAACACCCTGAAAACCAAAGCCAAAGAATTAATTATTGGTGTACAGATGAAAATTCACAAGAAAAAAGAAGAAAAAACCAGTTAGTCGTATTATGAAATTCTATCCCTTTTGAGTACCTGATGCGAGAGCACAATGTCAACAACCTTTAACAGGTCTTTCTTATGCTGAAGACGGAGACACTCAATCACATCAGCCTGGAAGAAGATTTAGCATTAGGAGCAACAAACTCACCAGATTTTTAAAAAGGATGTTTTAAACAGTCTATCCTTCCACCATATTCCCCCAAATAGAGCATAGGCACATGTCACCGAAACAAAAAGCTGAGGGATCAAGAATGATGCAGCTAAGCAAGTTTTCAACACAATTTTGACAACTAGTTGTTCATCACATGCATACATCTCACACAGCAGAGGAGGAAAAACTGCTTGCTTAAAACAAGGCACTAGATGACAAATTTCCAAAACCCTCTTGAATGGGAGTGGGAGAACCAGCAAGTACTATTTATTGGTAATTAATTTAATTGGGAAAAAATAAGGAGATGAAATGGATTCAAAGAGGGAAATTATTACTTTCCGTTATGCATATTTAGCCATTCATGCAGACCTAGTCAAATGTGTCATAGAAAAACAGCAATGAGATACTGCCAGTAATTATTCTACGAGTCTTGAGACCTAGTAGCTGGGGATTCTAGCATAAGTTTTACATGCTTCAGATATTAGGACCATGGCTCAATCAACGAGGTTTCTTGCTTTGTAGCCTCTAATAGTGTCAAATTTACGCAGCCTTATCTATTGCATCTCTTATTTGAACTCGTGACTGTAAGTTACAATGAAGCAACCTTCCAATTGCATCTAATTGGGGTACCCCATGATATTAGGATCATTGAGTTAAAAAAAATACTAATTTGAAATTCTTCCCCCTATAAGAGTGTAGTCATTTTACTTGCCACTGCCAAACCTTGATGATTAAGATGCGCAAATCTGGACAATTTTAACAAAACAGGGAGATTAAGCATTACGTAGCATAGGATAATATTACCTGGATGTTGTCACTAAACAATTCTTCAACTGACAAATACTCTTCAAAGAGAGATTGAACAATAACACGAGCATGACTCTCTCTTCCACCTTCATAAGACTTCACCAGACTCATTAAAGGTTCAATAAGCCTCTCCTGTGCTCCTCTCTCTTTCTCAGTACAGGAGGATAGATGAGCCTGATGTAATAAAGGAATAACTTCAATGAGCAAAAAACTTACATAATAAGCTATCTCATAGGGGAAGAAAAACTTAGGCAATCACCTCGAGAACACCCAACAACAATTTAGCAGGGAATTCAATATTCTGAGAACTCAGGGTATTATGATTTGTTACTCCTTCGTATTCTTTATATCTTGATTCCAACTGATAAAACAAAAACAAAAAAGACTTGCATAAGTGACTGAAACCTTCTGACAGAACATGAGAGTAGAGTAATTTTCTAAATCATACCAACAAGCGCAGAATATAACAGCTAGAGAAAGAGGGGACTCACTTCAGTTCGAAGATCTTTTGGAAGCCGGGTTGCTAAAACAGATAAGCACTCTTGCCATTGAAGAAAAGGGAGTTCAGGGCTGTCAAGAGAATTAAGCAAATTTTGCACTACCTGGGATGGATCAATAGTCCATTTGTGAGACATCTCAGTAATACTGAAGCACTTCATCAAAAACAACAAACACACATCTGACAGACTATAGCAGCACCTGCTATACTTAATTATAAAATCAACACAAAAGAGTATCAATTCAATCACTTGCATAGGTTTAGCCAAAAAAAGAGTAGTAGCAAGAATCCTTACTTCATCAATGTTGTGCTCATAACCTGCAAGAATCATCTGAGCTGCATTTAAACTTGCAGCACATCTCTGATGAACTTTTCCTGATATAGCAGTTGGAGGTCCCAAGAGAGGAAAGCTACCGCGGAAAGGTTCTGCTTTTCTCACAGCAGAAGGATCATCAAGATCAAGTCTTCCAATAAGCTCACCAGCCTACAAAATAAAGGATGCTCTCAATTCAATTAGGTACAGACTCATGAACTTACAGCACAAGTGATGACTTATGCCACGTCCCAACCCCTAATGATGGATCAGTTCATAGCATGCCAAGTGCACAAGATTAAACTAGGAAAGACAAACATTCACATTCCACAAATTTTAGCATGTTAGGATGCCAGATATGATTGAGATATGCATCTTAGGCTACTGCCTGTGCCTACCACCTACAACTGCATGTTAGGATAGCCCAGTGACTGAGTATGACAGACCAATAGATGAGATATGATAGCTCAGTGACAGTTAAAATATACATTAGATCGCTTTCTAATTAACTCGTGTATAGCCTACCAAATCATATCATTTGACCCATGATGTGTGAAATTGCTATTCAATATCTTTCTTTTAATGAAGATAGTAGCTCAAGAAGAATGTCAGAATAAATTGAGGCAACCAGACTAGTTTCTAGAAAGAAATCTATGTCAGATTTCCTGTGAAGGGCAGCAGCGAGACCAAGGCCAAAAACAGAGTGCACAACAATGGCATTTGGAGTATAATCCTACCGGAAGAGGAAAGGAGGTCTGACTATAAACAACTGGTAGGGCGCAGTACCTCAACAAATAGATAGAACACAGGACTTCTAGAAACATATGATTGATGAGAAATTAAATCTATTTAATGGGACATAAATTTCCTCAAATATAAGTATAACAATAGTCTTTCCAAATTTAAATTTTTAGATGATGAAGGTGCTCAACCCTATTTTAATTGATACAAACAGAATTAATAAATAATTTACAAAACAAGACAAATAAGATGCGGAGACTTCTTTTTTTTTGGTATAAATAGACTAAAAAACTTAAACCAACAGTGAGAAATATTGCTTCCCCCGGACTTCGCCCCTCCCTCTCTCTTCTCTGTCTGGGGCCCCCACTTATAAACTGGGCTCATTTTTGTTTTCACAAGTCTGAAGCCCAAAAAGCATCTTACTTGCATGCTCACCAAATTCTTGGCTACCACACCAGTTGAAGGCACGGCAGCCATGCAACTTATGTCTTTATATTTGCTAGGGTGCTTTTAAATGTGTTTTAGAGTAAGATTTTCAAACCAACAAATATTTATTTTCCGTATCACAATTTTAACTTAAAATTAACACCCATCAAATTAAGTGATTCCAAAAAGTCATCTAATCATGGAATATAATATCAGTCAATATATATTGATATTGTCACTTGAAACAGATACTTTTCGATGTTCCAGCAAAATTGCTAATGTTCCTGTATCGATAATATATCGTGATATATCGGTTGATATTTAAATTATTAGCCGATATTTCTCTTTCAGCTTACAATTAGTAAAGAATCTATGATTTAGAGGCATCTAATATCAAAACATATAGTTCAATATCAATATGGTCCAACCAATACCGACACCGATATTTTCATCCATGCAACTAATTAAAATTCTGAGTCATCACAAGTTACCTGCAGAGCTTGGCCTTCGGACAACTTAAAATGTACAACCCCAGATGCAGGTGAGAGTAGTGGCATGCACATTTTCATAACCTCAACTTCAGCATATGGTGTATCTGCATCAATGTGACTACCATCTGGGACCAAGTATCTCAGCAGCTTGCATGGTGTCTCGGCAACCAACTTAGATGGATCATGATCATTCTATACAGGAAAAACAAACCAATAAATATCAACCTGCAGAGGTAAGAATTAAAAACAAGAAAGATATCGATAACTATCACCTGAAGCAAACAGGTCCTCCCATCAATGAGAAGGCGAGTGCCAGCTGCTTCTTCTTCAGCATATATAACATGACTGTTTCCATCCAACTGGTGCAAATTTAAGCCATGGATAATGATTCAGTCACAACATAAGCAGCACACAATCTTGACAATAAAGCCAATATAGTCAATCTCCGCATGTGAATGCATGACATGCAGTTATAAATCTGAATAAAGTGACTAGTCATCTGCCAGTATGCCTTAATATATAAATCATTTTAACATTTCATCAGGATAAAAAATAAATAAAAGATATAGTAGTTAGCAATGCACATATACGTCAAACTATTAATCAGAATGCATGTCTTGATTACATCAATTTAACATTCCAGCAGGATATAAGTTAAATAAAAGATATAGAACTTAGTAAAACTGCTGCCATGTTGTACATGTATTATGCACATCTATTCCATATGTAAAAACATTCATGTTTCAATCTATTTTCTATGGAAAAGTGAACAGGAAAGTATTAACTATGCATGATTGGCAATCTCTACGTGAGGCACATTTGACACCCACATAAATCAATTAAATCTTAGGCGAATCACTGTACTTGTGGTGCTCATATCTCCAACAGTATCACTGAGAATGAGAGAGCTTGCCTGCATCAAGAGACCCCCATCACGTAAAGTATGTATCTCTGCTTCAATCTCCGAGTCATTCATTTTCAATCTATAGCTTCCAGGTCCACCCCTCACCATATCAATCTATGAGACAGCTTTCAGATCATCAGTGATGTAGGACATATGAACTGCAGATTAAAAATTTCTAAAAAGAAACAATAAAAACTGATTATTTTTCTGATGAAGTGCACTGTTATGATTATAGATACCGTGTACTTGCTTCCTTCAATGTTTAGAGAAACTTGAGAGTGGACAAGTGAAATATGCTGCAGTTATGGGATTGAATTTTCATTAGACGCAGACAATAAAAAAACAATGCCTACATGAAGCTAAAATTCTACTCCTTAAACATACCTTGGGTGGAATTTGCCCTTTTTCAAGATAGCCAACATAGTCTGAAACCATTGCAGCACTGCTAGCAGATGCTTTCTAAGATGGACAACAGGAAAATAAGGCCATATGATATTAATTAATGCAGTATAAAAAATCTGAAACAAGTTCTTTCAGAAGCAAAGCCCTTCAAGTTGAGACTGCTGTGCTTACAAAAAGAGCTCCTCCAACCACAGAGATGTACCAAGGAGGCCTTTCTGCTCTAACCCTCATTGCAATTCTGCTATCCAACCAGCCAGTGTGAATTTTATTTTCTTTGTAATCTGAAACCTGTAAAAGAAGATGTTATTACAGGAAAAATGAAGAACCCAACATTACCAATTGCAAACGGAAATGGATGCAAATCCTTGATCAAAGACTTTGCATAAGCTTACATGTAAAAGATCAACAGTATAATCAACATTTGTACGAATTTCTCCTCGTATCTGAATTTCTTTCAAACCAAGAACCATATTTGCTATGGCTAAGGCTCTAGATTCTCCAAATGCAAAAACATGTCCTGTACGAGGGGACAATGAATTTGTTAACATCAAATTGCCAACAACAATTTGTAAAATTAACTTCTCCTCTAGATTCAAAAAATACAAGTTAACATCTATTACTTACCAAATTGAGAGTCTGAGAATTCATGAATGCCTCCCCCAGACTGCCATTGCAGATGTTCATAAATATAAGTTAACCAGTTACTATTGAACAACAAAGCAAGAATCAGAAGGGAAGAGCAATTTAAATACCTTTACAGAAAAGTAAGCCCACACATTTGGTTTGCTTTTAAAACTCAGCTCCTGAACAGAATACCCTTAGACTCAATATCTTGATCGACAGTGAAACAGAAATCTAGAACCATATAATGACGATAATTTGGGATAATCTAACCTGTACTTTTCCACTTGTAGGCTTAAAACCGTCATCTGGATCCTCACTTGTCACGCGAACAGCAACACAATGACCTTTTGGTCTGATAGACTCTGCCTTGTCAAAATCAAAAGGTGTTGCAGCAACAGATGTTTTCCTCCAAGCATCGTAGCCCCCACCATGTTCCTTTCCATAAAATCGTCTAATTTCTAATTTTTCACCAATGCACACAAGGGAGTAAGGACAAAAGTGAGTGAAATATTTCCAAAATTTAGTTGAAAACTTTGGCATCCTCCTACCTGGAATTTGCCAAAGAGGAATACCCATGCCAACTGCAACCTGCGCTGCTGGAAGATTTATTTCAGCAATCCATTCAGTGACAGGGTGCTCCACCTGTATCCATTATTATTCAAGGAAAATGAAAACTTACAGATTGACTAAGATACCATCCAACAAGATTTGCAGCCATGAGCATGCTGGAGATGGAAATATTCATGTTGTGCTTTATATCTAACAATAATTTGCTGTTAGTTAAGGTCAAATATTTTTCATGAATATGCTTCACGACTTATTAACTTGCATATTTTTCCATCACTCTTTAGTTGCATAGCATTGGCCAACCAAGATATATAGTAATGACCATCAAGGTCATATTTATCTTTGATACGAAAAAAAACCTTGCCGGGAAGAATAATTTTGTTTGGGCCTTCTTGCCATGTATTTTCTCCAATGCCCAGCAATAGAAAAAGTATCAATCAAGCAGCCTTTCTTTTCCATATAATTGTAAGTCTACAAGTAATGAAGTTGTAATTACGTGATGCTTTTTTTTCTAATAATACTGTGAATATGGGATGCACACAGTGCGTGTAAAAAAGGGGGAAAAACTAGTTCTGCATATATCTACAATCAATTGAAGAGACTATATATTGATTCAGAAAACATATTTATATAAACTGTCCGAAAATGACAAGAAAAAAATCCTTGTTTTGAGTTATCATAGTATCAAGCTGGGCAAAGAAAAAATATGCATGTTTAACACTTGTAATCAAACACCACTAATACCCACTTGTTTAAATTCCATACAGGAAAACCAATAGAATTGATATCCAAGGCACGAGGCTCCCACATTGCTGGTTTGGCATGGCAACAAACTTAGATTTTAACCTTCTAATTTGAGAACGTATTAGATGAAGACATACCATTCATAGAGGTCGCTACTTATGTGACAAGTAATATCTTGTAATGCCCCCAAGAAGGCCACTAGCGCCGCAAACATCATATACTGTTTCCGTTATTCCCCCAGCATCATGCCCTTACAAGTTAATCTAAAGTTAACAGAGATGCTAATCACTCTCCAAAACTGACTAATCCAGTTCAAAGAGATCAGAATTTAGAACATTGTAGCTGTCTAAGTCCTAAAGGGAATACAAGTAGTCCAGCTATTTTATTTTTATGAGTATGTTAAATTTCATTGCACTTTTAGTTATGCTTTGAGAGAGCACTGGACTTGTTTGGTGTTAATATTAATTAGCAATCAGACAGGCTATCCTGTTTTTCTAAATTAATGAGGTGTCATTCTAATTCCATTTCAGATCAAAATCAATACAGGATAAGGATTAAGCTATAGCACTACTACACAGTCGTAATTTCTCTGTCAGCACAGCAACAATTGAATTAATTAAAATGTTTATGGAGCATGTAATGTACCTGTAGCCTTGGATTGAGTTCTAAGAAATAGTACTCGCCGGAGTCCATACTGTACAAATACTCTACAGTGGCTGCTCCAACATAACTCACACATTTTGCCAACCTTCTTGCTGCCTGCTCTAGTTGTTTCACCGTCTCTGGTAGAGCTACAGTTATTGGGCCCTCCTCTATAATCTGTCCAATAATTCACATTGTTCATTGGAAATCTTTTGCTGTGAATTGTGAGACTCGAAATTATTATAGTTGTGGAGTAATAACAGCACAGATACTCCCAATATCTAGTAGAAGCAATACTTTCAAAGTTTAATGAGAAAAAAAATTCCAATTGGTCAAGGCTCCCTTTATTTCAAGTTTAGGAACGGTAGATATACACAGCCTTATCCAAGGAAGTTCTTTAGATGGTCTAGATCATGATCTCAATGATTTAGACTCATGATCTCCAAGAATGTTGGTGCAACCTTATCATTATAAGCTGGGGCACACCCTCAAGAAGGGTACTTCAAAAGTAGAGGTGTAGTGTTGAATTGGAAAAACAACCTATGAATATCTATCATATTGGTCACAAGTCCTACCTTCTGGTGCCTTCTCTGAACACTGCAATCTCGGCTGTGCAACGCTGCTACGTTTCCATATTGGTCACACAACAATTGGACTTCCAAGTGTCGGCTCTGTACCAGAACATTAATATTCATTATGAAAAGATGAAGTCATGCGCAACCTTCTTAAAACTATTCATCCCCACTAGAATGTAAAAGATGATGTCACCTGTGCAGCGACCTTCATTATAAATATGGGTGAACCAGGAACCTCTCCTTGGACTTGCTTGAACAATGCCCTAACTTCATCATCATTATGAACCTGGAAATTCAATGAGCATAGTTAGTGAAACATAGCAAAGATGAAAATTTCACAAGCAAGGGTCTAAATTTGAACCAAGATCCTAACATAGCATGATTGTGGTCTAAGACTAAATGAATAATCGGCCAAAGACAGATGCTCAGAAAACTGATAGGGGATTGAATCATAACATTTCTACCTTGTCACAAATGGGTAAGGAAATTTTTATTAAATTCATCTGTTGGGAATTATACTGTCATCATGTGCAAAAACAAACCTTTCTAATGCCTTTTCCTCCTCCACCCCACGATGCTTTGATCATTGCTGGGTAACCCACAACTTGGCAACTCGCAATTGCTTCTTCTATGGTAAAAACACAAGCTTGCCGGTATATTTCATCAGGAATTGTATCCAGACAGCTCTCTGGAGGAACTTTGACCTGGATGGAATTTAATAGTATAAAACAACAGAACTCTTGGTAAGACAAAGAAATTAGTGCAAAGAGATATGCATACATGAGATCCACTCCATGGAAGAGTGGGAACATCTGCAGCTTGAGCAATCAATGATGAACCAATTTTGTCACCCAGTGCTGCCATTGATGTAGCTGGGGGCCCCAGAAACACAATTCCCTTTGCATCCAGTGCATCTGGAAGCTCAGGGTTCTCTGATGCATGGCCCCACCCAGGCCAAACTGCATCAACATGCGTAATTTCTGCCATCTGGGTAAGCAACAAACATGATTAGTATATTCAATCCAAAGCAAGGTGTGACAAACTTCTTTTTTCATAAGTAGACTGACAAACTCCGTACTGCCAAACAAATATGCCTTCATCCTGTGGTATTGCAACCCTTCTTCATGGAAGTTTTCTTTTACATTACATTTTGATTCACGCCACAAGAGTTGCATGTACAATATAAAGCCACACAAATTATCTTTTTTTTCAAGAACAATCATCTTTACCTAATTTTTGATTCCTAATTAACCAGATTAATAACATTTACGAGGACCAACACATTGAAGCATATAATTATGTTACGGTGGCATGGTTGATACCTCCACAATAAGCTGCACATTAGCGTAATTATTGTTGTTAGTCCCACCAGGAACTTCGACAAACTGATCAGCTATCCGAATATGCTCAGCATTGATTCTCATGTCTTCTGGGGTTGCCATGGCCACTAGCAATATGGCTTTCTCTGTTCCAAATGTTTCATAAGCCCATGTCCTAACACTTCTTATGAACTTAACTGCTGCCATTCCATTGTTTGCAACTAAAATACTATGAATTGGCTTCTTTCCTCCAAGGGCCAAGCAGAACTCATCAACTATTGAAATTGAAGAATGCCTCATTGGAATTGCTCCGTTTGTGTGGCCACTGCTAGAAAGAACAGCAGCCATTGCTGAGTTTATTTTGGCCCCCTCAACTCTGCTTCATAAAGCCAGATAATCAAGATGTTCAAATGTTAAAGACATTGATTTGATATATGAAAAGAAAGAGGGAAAAGACAACTCTTATCCACTTCATTGATCTGCAAACTTATGTTGCAGAAATTCAATTCAAATAATTAGCAGGAGATGAAAAAATGAGGTTTTACAAATTCTACTTAATCATTCAAGTAGCCCTTGATCTTTACAACGCCAATAGCTGTTCTATCCTCAATTCAAGATACAATTGAAAAATGAACACCTATAGAGTTTTCCTATGTATTACATTAGCGAAAACGTGTTTCTAAAATTCTATACACCATTTTCACATCCGTAAAAGAAGTTCAGATTTGGGATTGCAGAAGTCATTCGGAAATCAGTCCAACTGACACTGAACTGATCGCTGAATTTTTTTGCCCCTTCCCAAACAAAATTAAACACAGACAAGAGAACCAAGGCTCGGGCATTAAAAGAATCCGGCTAAATATAGATGAAAAGGCTCAGAAGAAGTTCACCAACAAAAACTTATCCACTGGGAGAAGAAAAGTGATGCAGAATCATAGGGGGATTTTTCAAAATCCATATTTAAGATAGCAAGAACGAAGAATGCAACAGGGTCCTATTTTTGGGCATGACACCAAAAAAGAGCCACGAGTTCAGAAATGAGAGTAGTCAAAAAGCTGACCAATCAGAATTTAGTTTCACAATCAAATTCGTACGGTTTTAAACTAGGTAGCTCAACTACTCAACTACACTTAATCATCGCCAAAAAAAAAGATCAACTACAGCAAGCAACAACCAACCAACAAAAACAGAAAACTTAACTGTTGAATCAATCGATCATCGATCTATCGGGAGAGAGAGAAAGAGAGAGATCGAGAGAGGGTTGAGACGGCGACAGACCTTTGACAAAGGGCAGCAACTGCGAATCTGAGAACTTGCGAAATGGAATTTCAATTGGGCATCTGGGCACACAGCATGGTTGAATGAAGTGCGAGAATTCAGAGACAACTCATCCAATTTGAAGTGTCAACACTTGAACAAGCCCAGAAATGGAAATTTCAAGTGCTAGGAGGAGGGAGATAATGACTTGGTTTGAGACTTGGGGGAGGTAAGGAGCTGATTATGTATGATCAATGAGGGCCAATTCTTTATTCGGGTCAGCACGTTGCAGCTGCCCACCTCTCTCAGCTACCCTCTGACTCTCAATTGTTTTATGATTTCATCTTCATCTAATCGAGCTCAGGCCGAAAATGAATTTTCCCCCCATCTTCTCCTTCTGTAACTATGCTCCCGTTGCTGGGCCCACAAAAGCTTCTCTACCAAAGCTAGCATTTTTTGCATGGGGTCTAGCGTGGTTAGTTTGACTGTAAAGTCACACCAACCTTTCCTCCTCTGCCGAATGACTTCCTCATCCACATTGTGTAATTGATAACTCAGCAGTTTAATGGTACCAAGTGAATCGCGACCTATTACACTTATACTAAATTATGCATTGATCATCAAAAGGCATATCAGGCCAGTATTTCGGGTCTTGCCTAGTATGGCACAATTTAAATGAACATTTAACCCGTCAAGGCACTATGCTAAATTTAGGTAGAGTTGTACCATGCCAAAAAATACGAAAATTGAATA
>JAODPA010116165.1:0-13907 GCA_025585075.1 Nepenthes mirabilis
ACGTCTAATTTGCTCAAAATTATAATTAATATTAAATTAATCTTAACAAAGATCCGGAATATTACAACTTGCTTAAATCATACTTTAATAACATAATTATATGAGTGCTTACATATCATCGTATATCTTCAAGCAACCTATACTGTCCTTAAGTCGGGTAAATTTTCATTCACCTGTTACCAAACTCCGGTTCTGAATCGAGCGGCTTAGAAGGGGCTGGATTTTAAAACTTGAACACATTACCGAACGGCCCACACGCGGTCAAATACTAAAACCTTAGGGGCTTTTCAACATGCGTACGATGATCTCTTTTCGAATGAGAGAGCACCATCAGTCAACGATGGTCAGCAAGTTAGGACCACACATATGAAAACTATGACGTCCTTTGACAAGACCAAGCGCTAACAGGTACATGCGAGCGACAACTTAGCTAACAAAAGCCCAACAACGATAGCCTCAAGGCCTAACCGCTAACCATTCTTTCTTAGCACCACGACCTCCTTCTGGTAGGGATGAGTGTGACCAACCAAATGCATTCATCAAGATTCGACAACCATAGCCACGAGACTTAGACGACAACCGCATCTCCTCAAGGCTATAACTTTCCTTTACAGGAACAAGCAAAATATGGCATGCACTCTACCTTCCAATAGAGCTCATTGGAAACTAATAATAGCAAGCCGACAAATCCAAACTTACAGACACCGTCCCATTAGAAGCATATCAAGGGTTGAAAAATTTTAAATCACCCGATATGGGGGCTAGTAATGGGTTTGGCATACCCAACCAGAAAAGATGACTCGCCAACAGAAGAAATGGGGTTCAGAATCTAAAAAATGTCCCAATCGGCCCCGATCGACCCAGACAACAGATGTGTAAGTCTGTCAACCCAATCAGGACGGCTCATGACCGAAAAGAAGAATCGCTCAACCGTTTCACCTTATTCACGAACGGTTGTCACTGGATAAGAACAACTGTCCTTCAACTTTATAAATATCCTCATCCCATAGGAAGAAAAAGATATAAAAAAAGGAAGCAACCGGAAAAAAGGGACATAAGGATGAAAGGATAAAAAAGAAAGGAAAAATGGGCTAGCCTCTCGCAGGGAGGACTCCCCCTCCCGAAGGCCCCTATGAAGCCCTCTAGCTAAGGAAAAGTTATCCCTCCAAGATGTTGTCCATCCAAGACGTCCATTTATCGAGCGCACCTTTAAGACGCCTCTCAGTCGGTTGTACCTCCAAGACGCCTCTTAATTGGGCGCATCTCCAAGCCCCCATTCAGTGGGCGTACTTCTAAGACGCCTCTTAACTGACGCATCCAAATGCCCAATCCACATCTATACGCATTTATACATTTCTCGCATCCTCTTAATATATTTCTATTTTTTGAAAAAGATTTCTAATTTGAGCGTTAGATAATATACGATGGGAGCAATTCTTATTACTCTCTAATCTCTTATTTTTAGTTGTATTGTACATATTCTAAGTTAATAGGTACAAGAATTGGATTCACTCCCATTTGACCAATCAAGAAGATCGAATAGCTCCCTAACCTGTTAGACAATCTGGAACCATGGACGCAACCCCTCTCAAATAAATAGGATCTAAATAAATTAGAAAATCAAATTTTAAAAAAAAAATCACAACAAAAAATAGAAAAAACAAAAAAAAACCGTGCGCAAAAAAAAATAGAATGTTTTCTTAATCAGCAGGATTAAGATTATCGACTATGCTAAGCGCGTATGATCTGTATTGATCAGACAAAGGCAAGGGTGAAAGGCAAAAAGGAAAAGATAGGCGATAAAGGCAGGGGCAAATATACCGTCGTATCTAATCAAGGACTCCGGAAGTCCATTTGGTCGGACCATTTTGTCCTTTGAGCCCTCCGTATGCTTGCTCACCTCCACTTGCATTCTGCCACGTCATCAGCCAAAAATATAAAATCACAAGGGAAAAAATTGTCCCTACTGTATTTTCATTTCATATTAATTTAATTTTTTGTTTTTTCTGATCTCTCTCTATATTAATTTGACAAATTTAAAAAGTATCCCAGTGTTACTCCAATATTTAAAAAAAAAAAAAACTTACTCTAAATGTATTTTGAAAATTTTAGGTTAATTAATAAGCATTAAATCATCTTTGAGGTTTTCTACACTCATATTCTACAAATAAACAACACATTGATAATAATGAGATTAGGTCGAGCAATATATGAAAAACCTTAATTTTAATATGTTACGTCCCGGATCCGGGGGGTCCGAAGCAACACGAATGTCGGTGTAAACGATGTGGAGAAAGGAAACTGAAACCGAACTTTTACGTGGAAAACCTCCTCGTAAATTGGAAGGAAAAATCACGAGACTCTGGGCCTTTAGAAATGATTCACTATATGCGTGAGTCTTACAGAATACAAGCTTCTTGGGGAGTATTCTCCTTATCACTCTCTCTAGGAAGTTCTCTCGTTGGGAAGCTTTGTCACCCTTCTTATTCCTTCTTGTCTGGAAGAGAGAAAAAGGGGGATCAGAGTGTTGACGTCTTCTTTCTCTTTTTTGTCTAGAATGAGCCAGGGAGAAGACCATTAGGAAAGGGGTTTTGCTGGGAATTTATAGGCAAAATTGGCCGTTGTGATGATGGCACGTGGCGGCCATCGCGCGGCCGGGAGGCCGCCTGCCTGCTTTGCCGGCTGTGCGTCAGTCGTGCCTGCCACCTTCCCTGCTGGTACGGTGTGTCAGGGACACCTGTCGCCAGCCTATTGGAGGGGAATCTGCCCTGAAGATATGGCGTGCCAGGGACGCCAGTCCTGCTGATACGATGTATCAGGAGCCGTTTAGAGCCTTCATGAGGGCGTGCGCTTCTTGGTAATGGTGAGGCGGCTTAGTTGGCGTTCTCGGCCATGTATGAGAGTTATCCTCGAACTCTTTGAGCGACGTGCTTTGTCTCTTTATAGGTCCGCGGACTCGTTGAAGAAGGTCGCTTCCGGAGATTGTCTTTCTGAGGATCGTTGGTCATTTGTGGAGGGCCCTCGGACCTTTCCCTTCTAGTCCTCGTACCTGGATTGCATCTGCTATTTATTGTGTCCTCGAGCTTTTGGAAAATACTTCTCGGACCTTCCTCGCGGCCTGGGCCTCCAGGACGTCAGCCTGTATTTTTAGGGCTCTTGGGCCGAGCAGCCTTCTCGGTCTGTGGACGCGATTTCAAGCTTTCTATTCTTGGGCCTTTCATTTGGACTGTGCTTTATAGGCCCTTATATTGGGACCCAACATAATAATTGTTAGAAAAGGTAAATTTCTTATTGAATAACTTTCAAATTTGAGAAATGTCGATGAATCAAGTTTTATTTGAAAAATCTTAAACCATTTTAATTCAAAAAGCATGCATACAAAATTTCTTATTTACCCAATAACATTTTGTATGTCAAAATATTAATAGATTTTTTTTAATTCTCGCACATAATTTTAGTGAAATCGTGTCATTTTATACTAGTCTCAAGTGTCGGCATTTTGAGTTTAGATTTCTTTCACTAAATTGAAGCTGAAATTTGCTCGCATTACCACGCTATATGAGGAGCATTCTTTTTTTTATGGGGGTCACTGCCCCTGATTATCACTCCCAAGAAGTCTATATTGCAAGTACCTGGTAAAATCATTCATCAAATGAAAAACCTCAGCTTATTGTTTGGCATGGATGAAATAAAGGACTGGAAATCGGCAACCCAATTTGAATTCATCCATTTCCATTCCTTTTGTTTTGGATATACAAGCACTGTTCCAAAACAATGTTCTTCGATCATTCAGAACAAGTTATAATTAGATAGCAAATGGTAAATGCTGAATCAACATCGGGTCATTCCATTATTTAATCGAAGGAAGTTCAAAGATGAACCAGACAGCACAGCAGAACTCCATTATTCAATGAACTTGTTTAATGTAATTGGTCGATGGCACTCCTAAGTTGCCTGATGGCGGAGTTGAATATCCAAGCAGCAGAGCAAAACTCCCAACAACCGAAGATCACGAGCACAAAACACCTCCTAAAAAATATTTGCTTGTAGATCGAGCATGTCTGCATCGACACTTTTAAGTTCCTTTTCAAGATCATTTGCTCCAAAGAGGGGAGCACCAAGTTCTGGAGGCTTCTGGAGATTCAATAGAGTCGTTAGTAATCAAAATATAACACAAGGAATTGTGATTTTTTGCCGAATATCTTAATCAACTAGTCAAAATAGAAGTTCTTATTAAGAGTAAGGGTATGCTGGTTTAGTATGATTTTCACCATGCAGCGAATAAGGGCCCAGTTGATTCCGTGGAAGAACGGGTGACACTTAATTTCATTTGCCCCTGCCTGTGATCCCAATCTGCTCTTCGGATCCCTCTTTAAAAGCTGATATATAAGCTGCTTTGCATGCAGACTTACCTGCATCAAAGTTAATACTTTTGTTATCAATTTGTCACAGCTGCTTCCTCATCTATGCACTTTGGAAATGAAGACCTGTGAGGGAGTTGGGGTCGGGACTCGTTCTGTCGAGCCCTATGAAACATCCTATAGTCATCCATTTTAGAAAAATTTTGAACAAGTGCCCTATGAAAATTTGAAGTTAGATGATATAAGATAGTTTACAATAGCTTTTAACCGTCGAGAATATTATACTAAATTAAATAAAATGACAAAAGTAAATCTATATAACCGTCTCCTTCTTAGTAGAATTTAAGACTTTATTGTTGATATTGTTGTTGTTTTGCCAACCCTGCTGAGTTTGTCAACTTAAATAACAAACCTTTATTTCCCATCAAGTTCAGGTCAGTAGAGGATAAAAAATGCCTCCGGAAAATATTTGCAAAAGTTTGATATAGCCATAATGTTTTAAAGAGCAGGTAAGGGAATTGAAATAAAAAAAAAGAAGGAAAATAATGCAAAAAGTCTATAACTACAACTTCGACAAAAATAACAGTAGTTTATATCACTTAGTTTAAACACATAATATCAATATTAAGTTGTAATAAACGTGGAGACTACATTAAAAATTAATTCAGTAGTTCAAAATGATTCAATAAACCAAAGATTGAAACCAGGAAACTACAATAGGAGTTCGTTTCCATTAGTGTAGGAACCAATTGTTGAGTATGTACAGGTTTATTACTGACTCTGTATAGTTGCTATGCACGACAATTCGCTTGTATCATGTTTCTTGTGGCTATATGTAGTGCTCACCCCTAAAAAGATATTACTATGATGAACTATAGTAAAGAAGAAATTTGATGAACTATCAATGAATAAAGCCATCAGCTTTTGTCAAACTTGATGATAACAATTGGGCCAAAATATTACACTTCACAACATTCTGTCACATCCCAACTATGAATAACAGCTTTCGGGATCCGTAAGCCCTAACATGAAAAGGGAAAAGAGTTGAAGACAGATATTTCACCTGTGTACTTCTCGGAAACTTAAGTTTCTTTTCAAGTATATTTGTAAATGTCTTTTGCCTCGTCTTCGCACAAAAAGGTGTGTAACCATAAAGCATTTCATACAAAAGAATTCCTAACATGATTATAATAACATGAATCAAAGCACGAATAGCAGTTGAAATAATAATAAACTAACTGCTCAATAATAAATCCATTCAAGTCCACTTAAAAATTGACTGACTTGATAAAAACAATTAAATCTACCTAGAGCCCACCAGTCCACTGCACTAGTATGGCCTGCCCCTGTAATGATCTCCTGCAATGGATTCAAGAAAAGTGAACAGGTACTAAGAGAAGCATCTTTTATTATGGAATTATTTAGCTTCTTAAGAGGCCTTATCAAGAAACTTCAAATTGGAGTTGTGCGTCAAAAGATGCTTAGCTGAAAACCCCTGTTTGGCAAGCTCAATTTCTGGAGAGTATCAAAACAGTTTTGGAAATTCAGCCAAACAGGTACTAAGAGAAGTATCTCATAGCATAGGGTTAAAATTGCATGATTATCTCTCCAGGGATAATAACAAAGACAAAAAGAGCACGAACCGGAGCAATATATTCCTCTGTTCCGACGAAAGAATTTGATGCTCGCATTGGTTCAGCTAAAAATATAGGCATTTGTTGAGCTTTGTGTTGTCTTTTCTTTTCGCGAGTATCACAAATTAAAATCTGTTAGTATACCATAGGAAATTACATTATTCTAATCATTTCTCAGTGATCTGGATCATTAAAAAACAAGCAGAAAAAAGGTCTCAGAAAAATATCTATGAAAGGACGACTTGTAAATGTTTTAGCTGGTCTAGTTGAAAGACCTGTGGTTTGCAAGATGTCAAACAAGACAGATCAAAGTCCGTCAAGGACACGTGACCGTCACTTTGTAGCAATATATTCTCAGGCTTCAAGTCCCTGTAAATTATTCCTGAGGGAGAACAGCAGGACCATGACACATTTACTTCAACTGACATAATTCTACAAGGTCAATACATTGTAGAAACAATACCAAAGGAAAATTTTAAAGCCTCTGAAAATTAGGGAAAAATGTTTTTCTACCTTGACAATGTAGGTATTCTAACGCAACAACCACCTCCGCAGCATAAAATCTGCAATGATCAAAATTATTTTTTAGTTAGAAACAGATTTTAATGGTTTTTGATAATCAGGCTCAACTTTCAAATAATCAGGAATCAGTATCAAACTTCAAAAACAGAAAAAAAGATCCTTCACTGTATACTTGCTGATAGCAGATAATGAGATGAAATGGTTTTAGTAGAGAACATATTTACTTGTTTGGCCAAGCTTAAGCAACAACTTCCATACGTTCAAAAGCTTAAAGGGGATTCCGTACAATCAGCTTTTGCCTTGATATATAATCAAACACACTAACGGCATATTGAAATAAAATAAGGTGAGAATAGAATAAATATTCTTAAAAAATAAAATAAGATGGGAATAAAATTAAAATTTTATATTCACATGTTTAGTAACTCATTTAGAATAACTATGAAAAAGCTGAGAATTAGTATTCTAACATTTGATATGTAATAATAGTATGAGAAATAGAGTGAGAATTTGTACTGATAATCCTTATTCAAGGGTACAGTGCTAGGTGGAGCCAACATTCAAATACCCCGTGTGAAAACTCGCAATAGTCTCCTCTATTACAGCCACCTCGGTGGTACTCTAGGCACACGGTGCCGGAGTAGTGGTACTTCCATGGGTCCTGCCGACGAGCCTACGAGCCAAGGTGAGCAAATGGATAGTTGGTCCAATCATGGCTGTGGCTGCGAGTGTAGCAACGGACCTTGAACTCATACATTCAGAACTGGTCGGAGTACAAGTCGCAGTCCGGATTAAACCCGCCTCTGCGTTCAGACTCACCGTTGTACGGGAGGAATTTTTGCATGAGGGTAGCGGTCTCGAATTTGGACGGTGTCAAATTGGAAAAGAAAAGAGTGACAAACGGCTGCGAGATGAAAGACGAAGGAAGAAGCAGCCAAGGTTTCAAACGAATGATAAAAGGACGAGGGCAAAACGGTAATAATTGTGAGAATAATTATTCTTTACATACAATGAATAAAAATACCTATGAAATGTTAGCATTTTTTTTATTCCTTGAATTAGGTAAATATTTATTCCTCTAAGAATAATTATTTCGTGTAAAAAAATAAACCAAACGTAAAAATAAATATTTCATTGGTAATAAAATAAGAATAAAGTTTCTCTTCCCACCAACCAAACATGCCATAAAAATATTTTTAGCTTAGTCTCCAAACTGAAGCTTTTCTAAAGCTGAAACAAAATATTAAGGAACTTCCTATTGAGAGGACTACCACTAATCCTAACTTTTACTATTCTTCGGCATTTTTGAGTCAATCTATTCAAACATAACTTTACATAAGTCCCAACAGAACCATTAAAGGAGCTAAAAATCTAATGCAAATTTTAGAATTTTTGCTCTTTCTAACAAACTAAAGCACAAAGAATTTACCTAGCAGCATCTGTCTTTAAGACCTTTCTGGGTTGTCTATCCAAAAGCATGAAGAACTCTCCTCCAGGGCAATAATCAGTTATAAGACAAATGTGTGTTTGAGTCTGCATAACTTCAAAATTAGGATCTTGTAGGTGTTCCTTAACTTATGACAAAAGGGAAAAAAAAAATAGTAGCAAATGTGGTAATATATTTCTTCAAATAATTTATCCAATACAACTCACAGAAGTGTAATACAGAAATCACAAAGAGAAAAATATGACTGAACTAAGGACAATATTAAAAATTGATTTTCTTGCCTGAAATGAAGCATATAATGCAGGAAGAAAAGGGTGGTCCAACATGTCAAGAATTTCCCTTTCTGTACAAACTCTATGCACCTGTAACGAAGGAAATTGAAAAATTATGTCAAAATTAGAAGCCAGTGAATTTAAGATGCACATATATAATTATTGATATTGGGTTTGTCATGCTAATACAGGATAATAAGAAAGCAAAGGAATTTCCCTTACCTTGTTGCGGTTGAGCATAACATTCTTGTCCATTGTCTTCATGGCAAAATATTCACCTGTCCCACACAGTTCCACCAAATGCACGCTACCATAGAGTTCAAGAAATCATCCATTAATAAGTAGAGATGAAAGAATCACATGTTAAGAAAATTGACAGCAAAGAGAATGAATACCTTCCAGTGTCACCAAATCCCAGTGGTTTTATAGGTCTAAAATGCCCCAAGCCTATTTGCTCTCCGTTTTTAATAATCTGCAAACAAATGTGTCAAAAAGCAAACTTATAAGATTGAAATAAGAATTATGCACATGAATTATTTAAGAAACACAAATCTCTAGAAAAAACAATCTTATGCTAATTCAACTTCAGAAAGAAAGCTACAGGAGAATGGTTGGATCAAATATATGGGAATGGATACTGGTTTTTCATTTCCATACAAATAAACAAATAACTATCACATGTATAAAAAAGATGGCCTAATGCACAAGACTCCCACATCATGGGGATCGGGAAGGTCAAATGTATATAACCTTACACGGTGAAAATAATTATACATTCTAAATTCTCCATTTGCATTTTTCTACCAAATAAACAAAACTTCAAGAGATAGTTGTGTACATTATGTGTTGGTAGCAGTATTATACCTTTTCAATGGCTTTCCAAGATGAACTGCCACTCCTGTGTGGCTTTGGTTGTACAACCTTTGAGTGATTAGCCCATAAGTCCTCCGGTTTCTGTAGATGTTGCACATTAATGTCAAGAAAGATTTATGAGCTATTTTGATCCTAGAATATTAGAAGGAAAAGAAAGTTCAAAGGGAAATGTGATCAAATCATGGTTTTAATTACCTTATTGGCATCTGGAAGTTCTCTCACAGCCTCATCAACATTTCCTGCAGTTTCTTTCACCTGTGTAGATATGGCCAAAACATATAAAAATGAACAACAGCATCCCAATAACTAAAATGCCAAAGAAACTCAAAACCATGATGATTGAAGAGAACAGAAATTACTGAATTCCAGCAAAGAATTCATACCAGTTTCTCACCCTCTTTTGCTACATCCTCAGGAATTCTGTTTTGAAGAGGTGCAACATGCTGTGTGCCATCTAACTGCACTCCAATAAAATACTGTACCTCCCCCTGCTCATACATACACAAAATAATTCGAATAAAAACAGAAGGAAATGAATGAGTTATGCAATTAGAAGTTCAAAAGCATAGAGCAACACATACACAAACAACTATTTGAAAAATATACCTTTTGGTCACGCATGGGCTGCAGATGGAACACGTTCCAAAATTTCTTCCCTGAATGATAAAAAGACTCAAATCAATCACAGGCCGAAAGAAAGACATCTGATTTTTATGGTTCAATCTCTTAGGTTTAACATTGTCATAGTACTATAAGCAACTAGAAACGTTATAGAATGACTCAACAACATGGATTCAAAGCAGGGCTAAAACCCTAGAAAGTAGAAATGCCAAGACAAAATAAATCACAAGCCTTTCATAGAATTACATAAAGTGTAGCATACCAGTCTTTGTATAATTTATGAGCTGCATGGTGATTTCAGTTTCATTATCAATTGCATCCCTAATTTTCCGCACTGACACCGGATCAGTTTCAGGCCCTTGGAGAAACCTGCATTATTTCATTATCCATAGACAAGAAAATTTATTAACCATGATTTGGAATATCACTGTCTTGGATGTGCTGTATACATCAAAGGATTCGATGCTCTCATGAGGGCTGAGATCGATATTGGGAAATGCAGGACATGCTTTTACAACATGGTGAAAGGTGATCTTGGGATATCAAATGCAAAAACAGCATATTAAAGGAAATGGAGATATTGTATTACCTGCAATTTCTCCCCAAAATTTCCTCACGACTATACTCTGTCAACTCTAAGAAGCTATCAGATGCAAATATCTGATCAAAATCAAGTGAGAATTAGAAACCACCGTCCTTTATTCTACAATCTTATTAATAAAAGGGTTAGATTGAATAATTCTTCAATTCTTTCGGAGTCCATAGATACATAATATTATAGATAATTATATAATCTTTGTTTGGCAGTGCCTGAAGGGTCTATTCTTTTTTCCAACATAAACAGTATAGTAATGTTTATTAGTGCTTATTTTACCACTTATCTTCAAAACTAATTTTTCTTCTATATAGCAATGTTTATTCTCTCCCTATTTAGATATTCATACCTGGCGTGCTATTACAGAAGTTACTATACGCATTGACTCCCAACTAATTTTCTTCAAATCAATCTGTTGGGTTCCAGTACCCAGGGTCCCTAAGAGGACGGGCAAAGTGGGCGAGTACTTGACCCGAGAAGCCCAAGTTGTCAGACTACCCAAAAACCGCGTAAGGAGAAATAGGTCCGAGGACATTCCACAATGGGCCCAAAGCCCTTAGCAAGCCACTAATGCAATTAACGACGAGGACTTATAGTACGCGGACAAGCACAGCATATGTTATAATACGCGGACTCATCCCAAGGATAATAAGGCCAGAAAGGGACGAGGACTCTCTCAGATGTCCGAGAATGCCAGCTCAGCTTCACAGTTATTAAAAGACACGCAACTCATGCGTCGTGCCATCACCAAACCTCAGAACATGCCCAGTCACTTCAAGACTGGCATTCCTGGCAGGGAGTGGCAGATCAAGCGCCGTTGGAAGTTAACTCCCTGAACACGCCAGCGTGCCTGACACAACATGGCTGTGTCAGGGGAGTAGGTGGCCGCCCTACCAGTAAGCTTCAGTAGGCGCATGGGCATACCAGCAGCCACGTGGACGTCTTCAACAACCCCCTTTCTCTATAAATGCCTGCCAAAGGCACACGAACAGGGACTTCTCCCTCGACATCTCTTGGAGCATCTATGGTCTTCTAAGATCTTTCTGCCTAGTCAGAAAGAGGAGATAAAAGGAAGGGTCTCTCCCTATTTTGTATTCTGTACACAACAAATGAACATAGTGAAAATCCATTTCAGGCTCCAAACCCCGTGGTTTTTCCTCCTCATTTTAAGGGGAGGTTTCCCACGTAAAAATCTGGTCTCATCTCTCTCTCTCTCTCTCTAACTCCAAACTTTTATGTTGCTCCGGACCCCGAAAACCGGAACGCAACATTGGCGCCGTCTGTGGGAAGAGGACTAAAAGTCAGCTTCTCACCCTCCTAAAACAACACCAGACCACGCTTCAACAATCTTCACACGACCAGCACCACTCNGCATATGTTATAATACGCGGACTCATCCCAAGGATAATAAGGCCAGAAAGGGACGAGGACTCTCCCAGATGTCCGAGAATGCCAGCTCAGCTTCACAGTTATTAAAAGACACGCAACTCATGCGTCGCGCCATCACCAAACCTCAGAACATGCCCAATCACTTCAGGATTGGCATTCCTGGCAGGGAGTGGCAGATCAAGCGCCGTTGGAAGTTAACTCCCTGAACACGCCAGCGTGCCTGACACAACATGGCTGTGTCAGGGGAGTAGGTGGCCGCCCTACCAGTAGGCCTCAGTAGGCGCATGGGCATACCAGCAGCCACGTGGACGTCTTCAACAACCCCCTTTCTCTATAAATGCCTGCCAAAGGCACACGAACAGGGACTTCTCCCTCGACATCTCTTGGAGCATCTATGGTCTTCTAAGATCTTTCTGCCTAATCAGAAAGAGGAGATAAAAGGAAGGGTCTCTCCCTATTTTGTATTCTGTACACAACAAACGAACATAGTGAAAATCCATTTCAGGCTCCAAGCCCCGTGGTTTTTCCTCCTCATTTTAAGGGGAGGTTTCCCACGTAAAAATCTGGTCTCATCTCTCTCTCTCTCTCTAACTCCAAACTTTTATGTTGCCCCGGACCCCGAAAACCGGAACGCAACACAATCAAAGAAACAACATTACAAATGCCTCTCATTCAAAGAAGGTTTCTAGAGCTTTTCAATTAATCGTGTCATAATTTTTTTTCCAACGTCACTAAACACCAAAATTTGAATACTTGGATCTTTTTTATCCGAACACTTACTAGCTGTCAGGACTTGTTTCAACACTAAGAGAATATCATTTACTCAAGCAATATCCAAGACTACTAAATGGTGCCTAAAAATGGGATATAGGAGACTCACAATGGGATTGTCAGGAAGCCGTGGGTCAGTGATGACAAAGTTCTTCTCTATACGTTCAAGGGTAGTAGCAAGATCAATACCCTTTCTCTTTTCCTTCAGCCTTAATTTGTCATCCATACTATCAGGCCTTCCGTCATATTCATCATCATCATCATCACTTTCATTATCATCAAAAGTTTCTTCACCGTCAATGTCCTCCTTTTTAGGATCGTTTTTCTTTAGTATCCTATAACAGTGAAATAAGTCAAAGATCTCAAAAAAGATATGTAATAAAGGAAATGGTGGGCGACAGCAAAAATCATATATACCCCATGAATGAAAGACGTCTATGCTTTTGATGCTTCTTTTCAGGGACCTCACTGATTTGTTCCATTGAGTGTCTCACGCCCCCATTGGAGTTTCGTTTGGACGATGGAGGCATATTTTCAGAGTTTCTCCTCATCAAAGGTTCTGATCTTTCCGTCTCTATCACACTATCTGACTTTCTCCTGAAGGGAGGATTTGTCGACTCGCTGAGTGCTCGAGGCCTTCTTACTGCCTGCAACAGCTCATTCACAACGCTAGCTGCCATGTCTTTCTGACGAGCTGCCAAAGAATCATAATCACTAGTATTTTTCCTAGTACAAATTCATCACTATTTTAATTCATCAGGCTATTTTTTTTGTGGGATGGATATCTTACTGATTTCTTCAATTCTTTTGATAAACTGGGGCAATTACGTTCATTGGATCTAATCTGGTGGAATAGGCCATTACCATACGAGTATTACTGTATGGAATTCCATCAATCTATAGCCCTTCCGCCCATCATTAACTTGACAGATGATATTAAAAGAGTACAAAATCTAGGACTCAACTTGTTGAACGAGATTTAAGTTAGTTGCAGTTGAAACACGAATGATTATTTAACCAATCACAATGAACCCATGCGTCAGCCAACCCCATCACTGTCATCCCCTGCCATCCCCCCCACCAGGACGCCCTCCCCCTTCACCACTGGCGACTCTCACCACAATTTATGCCGATGCCCCTCCCCCTCCATCTCCCTCTCCGTCTGTATGGACGCGAACAGCCTCTCTCTCGCTCCCCATCTCACTAGAAGCCATGGCGCCGTCGGCGAGGCCTCCCCATTGTGAGAGCGAGAAGGAGATAGAGAGAATGGAAACGCTTCAGGCACGGGGCCTCTCTTTCTCTCGATCATATTTTTACAGGAGATGGAGACGGCCCGCCACCGCAATTATCCACAAGCCGTGTCCGAAAGGATAAAGAGGTGTTCAACGTGCACATAGAGAGAGAGGGAGGGGGGGGGGGGGG
>JAODPA010116176.1:0-18783 GCA_025585075.1 Nepenthes mirabilis
TATAAGTTAAAAATTTAGTCGAGCCTCAAATTTTTTCTCTATTAGAATTACAGTTCCTTAAAAAATCCAACACTAGAATTTAAATTTCAGCTAATTTCAATTCCAACATAATTGAAATTAAATTTATAGTTTCAAATTTTAATTTCCATCGTCCAAATAGACCCTAAAATTTCTTTTTCTCTTTTGTGCTTTAGCATCTCTTGGCCTGACTCCTCCCAATGTTTGTGACACTACCAAGAAGATGCAGTTACAGACATCCACACGTCCCTTCAATGTTTGTCTTGAGCTAGTTTCTTTAGGAAATATTTCAATTCCCAGCTAGATCATAAGCCTCTTTTCAAATGAATGGTGATGGCACAGCTTATCCGACCAAATGGTCTATCGTTCAAATCCTATGAAAGCCTGATTTTCTAATGTCACTTTTCAGCTTAAGATATCAAATGGCTTGCTTTTTGTTCACACTTCAAACCTAATGGACACTTGCATAGAGGGGCATGTTAGAGCACAGAACTAATTTTTCAGCCCACACCTAACAACTCAATGTTTGGCATGAATCATTCCTCCATTGAACCAAAATACTTTATACATAACTTTCAGTTAAAACATCATTTCGATAAAGTTCGATGTTTATAAACTATCTAGGTAATCTAGAAGCATCCAAAACAACTTGATCATGCCTTTGATGAACAGTTTTGCAATTTATTAAGATCATGTGTGCCTCAAACCCAACAGTCAGAAAATGCCAACCTAATAAACTTCTCCAAGGGAATGCGCACAGAAGATGACAACATTAGCGGACACAGTTTTGAGTCTACAATCCCAACGATGCTATGTCCAGCCACAGCAAAAGAAGGCAAAGACCAAGTCAAGGCGTGAAAGACATGTTAGCATTTAACTGCGGGTATAAACCACTAGACCCCCTTGCAAACCAATGGGATGATTCTGACTGGTATGCCATCCTAGCATGCCCAAAAGGCTCCTAAGGCGTCTAAAAAAGAGGTTGACAAAATGGAAGTTAATTTTCTGTTATAGTTGAGCCCAAAAAAATCTGGGAGAAGGCATAGCTGCCTCCTGACTCAGGATACGCAGCTAATCAGTTACCAACTCCCTTTTAATGGGTACTTTTGGCCTATAGCCTATAAGTACTTCATTAATCCACATTTATAGGTGATGGGTATGGCCACTCATGGGCCAACCTAGAAACTCAATCCATGAAAGGAAGAAAGGCCCAAAAGACAAAGGCCCAGCAAGATGCCTCCTTAGCCCAAAGATCAAAAAGGCAATGCGGTTAGGCCAAGCGGGTCGACCCGGAACCGCATAGTAGAAAATGGGAAATTAGGGCTATGTGATGCGACGCCCCAACAGTTATCCCTTCAACTCAACAATTGACAGCCTTCACAACTCAGCGCATATAAGCAGGCGGCACTTGCTATAATACGACCCTATGATTACACCCCCATAATTGCATATTACCCCAGAATGACAGTTATGGTACAACAAATATTCTCAAACGGCAACGATTATCATAACCACTCCCCGTGATCGCCGACACAGCTTAGTGAATCCACGTAGACAACTGTCACCAACCGTAATGCTCAATAAAGGCTAAACCAGTACTCGCTCTATGAATAACCCTTCTCCACCACAAGGGGATCCCCGATCGAGCAATCAAACAATCAGTTCTCGAATACAGAGCATATTCTTGACTCTCAGGCGTTCATACACACTGAGAGCCTATAAAGCGACTCTCCTTACGAGTACACCAATCCTAAAGCCGCCCTTCCTAAAAAGTGCACCGTTCCGAAAGCCGCCCCCAACTGAGCGCATCTCTCGAAGCCCAGACCTCCGTAACACACTCAATCCCCTCTGATGCTTGCATCCACGTATTTTCACATTCCTTCATTGTTCTCTCCGTCGAAGAAGGATTTCTGAATTAAGTATCGGAGGATATATCGAGGAATGAGTCTTGCCATCCTCTGACCTCTCGTTTGTTCATTATGGTATATAAGATCTAAGTTTTTAGGGACAAAGATCAGACCCACTTTAGTTCAACTTACCAGGCGAGATCAAGCGACATTCTAATTTGTATAACAATTTGGATCCGAAAATGTATTATTAGTGTCGTCTGTGGAAAGCTACTAAAAAGTCCAACCATAACATCTACAAAAGCAAGCATGGTGAACATTAGGGCACAAGCTAGCGCACTGGCCAGAGACATCGTCTCCCATGGCGACGACCCCTCCGCAGAAAGCCATGGAGACGTGCAACCTACCCCAGATGTGCAGACGCTCACTGTCCGGATGGACACCATGTCCAAACTGCTCCAGACCATTTGCATTTGTCTGGACGGTCAACAACTAGGGGCTCCTTCTTCCATCTCCCTGACTTTGACTTTCAAGAGAAGAAACCAGAGGAAGAGACACCCCACCAAGAAGACCCAACGGCTTGCCAACCTTAAGGCCTGAGCGGCCACAAGCAACGAGCCCAGACGCGGTTGGAGGGTCAACTGAGCCACAGAGCACGGGATGAAAGCTAAGAGTAATGAAATCCAAGCTATTCAAGACCCATGTTTTCTTTGGTTTTGTTTTTCCCACACTTTGAATTCTAAGGTATTAGAAAAAGAGAATAATCAGAATAGCACAGTGGGACTGTATGGGTCCATAAAACCTTAGAATTTGATTTGAAGACCTGGATGAATGACCATTGAGACTTAAGAACCTAGCCTTTGATAAAACCTCAGTCTAAAATTTTAGAGAAATGAATCAGGTATTAAGGATTGGAATAATTTTCAGGAAATGATCTCAGGATACAAAAAAAAAATATATATCCTTAATTGTTAGATTCCGAGGATGGTCAAATTTCGAGGGCAAAATTTCTATAAGTGGAAAAAAATTGTAATGTCCCAATTTTCAAATATAGTAATTAAGGTGTATAATCAGGTTTTAGCTTAATTAATTTATGAGCAATTATCTTAATGGCTAATAAATTTTCTAAGGACAAGAATAGTTGACCGGCAGAAAATGTTGACCGAAAATATTGAGATGTTGACCGAAATTGGCTTCGTTGACCGGCTAGTTGGATTTTGCCTGATTTGCAGAATTTGCCTTGAATAGCAAAATGACCGGTACGCTACTTTTGTCAAAATACTCGGTAAATGCGTTGACTGGATAAGATGGCCAAAATGCCGGTTTGCACTAATGGCTGGAATGGATGAAAATAACCGGTATGCTTGTGAGAGGAATCACCGGTATACTTGTAAGAAGAAGCGAGCGGTATGCTTGTGAGAGGAATGACCAGTATGCACAATTATACCGGAATAGTGCAAAATTGCCGGTATGGAGCAAAATACCGATATGCAAATGACCGGTATGATTTTGTCAATTTGAATTGGAAAATTGGCAAGGATGCAATTTTACTGATTTAAAATGATGAATTTTGCAAGAATAGTACAAAATGACGGAATGTATTATAGATGGAATGGTCAAAATAACCAGTATGCACTTTTAAGAAAAAGTCTGGTTACCAAAATACCCGGTCAATGTGACAAGAAGGCTAGTTTGCATAAAATGACTGTCATGGGTGTATATGCTAAGTGACTGGAATGAATGTGAGAAAAATTGCCACTATGTATTTGGGTAAAATGGCCAGTTAGCCAAAATGTCCAGTCAACACCCTCTTGACCGGCAGACCGTGAGGAAGAAATCTGGCCGGCGCTTTCTTGATCAAATAGGCTGGGGAATGGGGGAAATGATCCGGTCAACGGAGGGTTGACCAACTAAGTAAAGCTAAGTGATTATAGGAAAGAAGACAGGATTTCTGCCGAAAATGATTAAGTGAAATCCGGAGACATTTTCTAGAGTGGATTGAGGCGTTTTTCGGAGACATTTTCCAGGGTGTATTGAGATGATTTTCGGAGACGATTTTCAAAGACGATTTTCAGAGACGATTTTCGGAGAAGAATTCAGAGAGAACTTTCGGAGAGAAATTCAGAGAGAATTTTCGGAGAGGAATTTGAAGAGGATTTCCGGAGATGAATTCAGAGAGAACTTTCGAAGAGGATTTTCGGAGATGAATTTAGAGAGAATTTCCAGAGAGGATTTTTGAAGAGAAATTAAGAAGGGATTTCCGAAGAGGAAGCTGGAATAAACGTTGTCCAGAATAAAAGAATTTACTGTATCAAGAAAATTAACCGGATTGACTTGTTGGTTGGTTTGAGTCTGACTGGCCAAATCAGAGTAGGTGATCTGCTCCCACTTACTCCGCTGACCTTCTAAAAAGGAAAATAGAGTAAGAAAAGAAGTACGAAATAGCTAATTTGCCCCCACCTACTACCAACAACTTTAACATCTATAAATACTGAACTTAAAGATTAGGATTGGAGTTGGGCAATTTGTGAGTAAAGCACGGAGAAGAGAAGAACTTCAGGCCAGATCTAAATCTAAGTAAGGGAGTTCGTAGATTAAGATTTCAGGCAAGTGTACCCGACATTTTATTAAAATTCATGTTTTGAATCTGATAAGTATTATTGTTCTGATGCTCTTCATCCAGCATGACGTAATGATTGCTTTCTTATGATCAGAATATGCACTACATTTTGCATATGAGATTTTGTTCCATAATTCCTGCTCAAATAATATTAGAATTCTTTCTGTTATTATGACCGGTTTGAAATAGAATTATGTGCATTCGTATATTGATACTGTTTATGAATGAAAGCATGTTTAAGGAAGTCTAGTTAATTGCATGAAAAGGAAGTCCGGTTATTTGCATGTAAAAGAAGTCCGATTATTTGTTGATTAGCAGGAGTACAGTTAATTGCATCTTTGAAGAAGCTTGGTAGTTGCATCTGTAAAGAACTTCGGATTTTTTTTGGAAGATCATGATTTATGGAAATGGATTATGACGGCCGCGAGCTGCAGGCCTTAAATGTAGTAGTTTTGTTGGTCAATACTACGGACCTTAAATGTAGTGTTTGATGAGATATGATATCGGATATGACGGCTGAGAGCTGCAGGTATTAAATGTAGCGGTTTTATTGGTCAAGAGTTATGAATCTTAAATGTAGTGGTTTTGTTGGTCAACAGCTACGGACCTTAAATGTAGCGGGTTTTCAGCAATTAGTTTTGAATCTGCAATTGATTGGAAATCGGTTTTTCATGCAAAAATGACTTCGGCCCATGATCATGTTCCGCATGCATAAGAGTATTATTCTATTTTTGAGTTTGGTAAATATATATATATGTGCATGTTTTCATTTATAGGTACCTTGTTAGGCTTCTACTCACTCCTCTTCTGTTTTCTAACTTTTAGACGATGGTGAGTTTATAACGGATAAGAAAAATAGGATTGGATGGACTACCTAGGAAATCGACCTTCATGTATCTTAGGACAATCTGGAATCTTTTGTAAAATAATCTTGTTATGAAAATATAAAGGATATTTAGATACTTTCGCTACCATTTTATGGTTTGAGAAATTTTGGTTCCTAATGGTATCTCAACTCGTTTGTTTTTTTTGGTTTCATGCGACTGACCTAAAATCCTCGGACGGTCAAGAAGATGACCGACCTAGTTCGACCGACCTACTTATCAGGCCGACTCAAGAGTTCCGACCTTACGCGATCCTATATATGCGATGTAAAATAAAAGAAAAATTTAAGTCCACCCACATAAGTATATATATGTGTATACCTTTTTACTAGAGTATATTTTAATACGGTATAAGTACAATAATTTGACCAAGGTCATAAATGGTGGAATATGGTCGTTCCGTCACATTAGTCGTAAATGCTTTAGCTAGAACAGTAGGCTTTTTCTCCTCCAGCTTCCTAGGTGTGGGGCAATCCTTAACCCGATGACCCTGCTGACCATAGTTAAAATAACCCCCATTAGTTTAAAACAAGGTTTCCCAAAATGCCTTCCTCCACAATGGATGTAGTTTACTGCTGACACTTGAGAACTCGACACTGGCTGAATTTTAGTGCTACTTTGCCCATTATCCGACACTTTTCCATTTTTAGATGGTCCTGGGGTCTTGAATCGGCTCCTTCACTAAAACTACTCTGACTAGTTGCCCTCTTCTTGAAAATTCCTCATTCTCAATTTCTTTCTTATAAATGATGGCCCTATCTTACACTTCCCCATAGGTCAGAAACTTTAATGTTGATAGGTGTTTCCTAATTTCGTCTCTTAATCCCTGAAAAAATCTTCTCGTCTTTCTTTCCTCATCTTTCACCATATATGGAGCATACCGACATAGCTCCATAAATTTAGCATCGTACTCAGCTACGGTACGATTGCCTTGTCTCAGACGTAAAAATTCATCTTCTTTTTGCCCACGAAGGCTACCAGGAAAAAATTTTTCCATAAAAGTTGCTTCAAACATGGCCCAAGTAATTTTATTTTCTAGCATCCCAAACACTCTTTTCTACATTTCCAACCAGTGATGAGCTTCCCTTCCAACTTATGAATGGCAAAGAGAACTCTGTCATTGGCCAAACATTTAATCACCGCAAACACCTTCTTTAGCCGTTGGTCCACGTATCTGCTTTAATTGGATTTGGTTCTCCTAAGAATTCTGGAACTGGCTCATTAGTGAAGCAATTATACACTGATGTTCCCTAATCAACAGGAGCTGGGACCGGAACAGGAGCCAAATTTTGTAGTCCCATGGCTTCTATTACGTTAGTCAACCTTTCTAATAGGTTTAAGTATTTTTCCTCTCGGTCTTGAGAATCACTAGTACTAGAGTCCGTTTTCCTCTACTTACCATTCTTCAACTAACGCTTCAACTTATGAAATAAAAGCAACTTGATTAGATTATAATTTGGCCTTACTAGAAACTAGGACTCGATGCTTTCTAAACGTAATGCCCTGGTCCTACTTAATGCTAGCCTACTTTGCCGAACTAGAATGGTTCAATCTAACTCGTGCCTTTACTTGCCCACTTGAGCAAGCTTAACCCATCCTAAGTTTCCGCATGGATTCAGATCAAAGCCTAAGGCATCCTTTTTCTCTGATTTCATTTGTGACAGAAGGGCTATATTCCACCATTTATGACCTCCGTCAAATTATTATACTTATGCCGTATTAAAATATACTCTAGTAAAAATGTATACACATATATATACTTATGCTGGTGGACTTAAATTTTTTATTTTATTTTACATCGCGTGTACAGGATTGTGTAAGGCCGGAACTCCTGAGTCGACCTAATAAGTGGGTCGGTCGAACTAGGTCGGTTATCCTCTTGACCGTTTGAGGATTTTAGATCAGTCGCATGGAACCAAAGAAAACAAATGAGCTAAGATGCCATTAGGAACCAAAATTTCTCAAACCATAAAACGTTAGCGGAAGCATCTAAATATCATTTATATTTTCATAATAGGATCATTTTACAAAAGATTCTAAATTGTCCCAAAATACATCAAGGACGATGTTTAACTGCTGTAGGCATCTGGATCAACCTTTCTTTTCTAGCTAGTCCATCCGATCCTATTCTTTCTTATCCGGCATAAACTCATCATCGTCTGAAAATTAGAAAACAAACTAGGAATGAGTAGAAGCTTAGCAATGTACCCATAAATGAAAACATGCACATATATATATATATATATATTTACTGAACTCAAAAACTAAATAATACTCTTATGCATGCAGAGCATGATCATGGGTTGAAGTCCTTTTTGCATGAAAAACCAATTTCCAATCAAATATAGATTCAAAATTAAATGTTGAAAACCCGTTACATTTAAAGTCCGTAGATCTTGATCAACAAAACCGCTACATTTAAGGTTTATATCTCTTGACCAATAAAACCATTACATTTAAGGCCTACAGCTCTCGGCCGTCATATCCCATGTCATATCTCATCAAACATTACATTTAAGGTCTGTAGTCTTGACCAACACAACGCTATATTTAAGGTCCATAGTCTTGACCAACAAAAACACTACATTTAAAGCCTACAACTCTCGACTGTCATAATCCATTTCCATAAATCATGATCTTCCAAAAAAAAAATCCAAAGTTCTTTACAGATGTAATTACCGGGTTTCTTCAAAGATGTAATTAACCGGACTAATGCAAATCAACAAATAACCGGATTTCTTTTACATGCAAATAACCGAACTTTCTTTTTATGCAATTAACCAGACTTCCTTAAACATGCTTTCGTTCATAAATAGCATCAATATACGAATGCACATAATTTTATTTGAAACCAATCATAATAACAGAAACAATTATAATATTATTCGAGCAGGAATCATGGAACAAAATCTCATATACAAAATATAACGCATATTCTGATCATAGGAAGGCAATCATTACGTCATGCTGGATGAAGAGCATCAGAACAATAATACTTATTAGATTCAAAACATGAAATTTAATAAAATGTCGGGTACACTTGCCTGAAATCCTAATCTATGAACTCCCTTACTTAGATCTAGATCTGGCCTGAAATTCTTCTCTTTTCTGTGCTTTACTCACAAATTGCACAACTCCAACCTAATCCTTAATTCAGTATTTATAGACGTTAAAGTTGTTGGAAGTAGGTGGAGGTAAGTTAACTACTTCGTACTTCTTTTTTTACTCCATTTTCCTTTCTAGAAAGTCAGCGGAGTAAATGGGAGCAGGTCACCTACTCTGATTTGGCCAATTAGACTCAAACCGGCCAACAAGTCAATCCGGCCAACTATCTTGGTCCGGTAAATTCTTTTATTTCGGACAACGTTTATTCTAGCTTCCTCTTCCGAAATCCCTTCTTAATTCCTCTCCGGAAATCATCTCCAAAAATTCTCTCTGGAAATCCTCTTCGAATTACTATTCGGAAATTCTCTCTGAATTCTTCTCCGAAAATCTTCTCCGGAAGTTCTCTCTAAATTCTTCTCCGGAAATCCTCTCTGAATTCCTCTCTAGATTATCGTCTCAATCCACTCCAAAAAACATCTCCGGAAAACACCTCAATCCACTCCGAAAAGCGTATCCGAATTTCACTTAATCATCTTCGGCAGAAATCCCTTCTTTCCTATAATCACCTAGCTTTGCTTAGCCGATCAACCCTCCGTTGACTGGATCATTTCCCCCATTCCCATCCTATCCGATCGAGAAGGCACTGGCCAAATTTCTTCCTCACGGTTTGCCAGTTAAGAGGGTGTTGACTGGATATTTTGGCTAACCGGCCATTTTGTCCAAATACATACCAGCAATTTTTCTCACATTTATTCCGGTCACTTAGCATATACACTCATGCGGTCATTTTATGCAAACCAGCCTTCTTGTGATATTGACCGGGTATTTTGGTAACCGGACTTTTTTTTAAAAATGCATACCGATTATTTTGACCATTCCATCTATAATACACATTCCGTCATTTTGTACTATTCTAGCAAAATTCATCATTTCAAACCAGTAAAATCGCATCCTTGCCAAACCGGAAAAATCATACCGGTCATTTTGCATACCGGTATTTTGCTCCATACAAGCAATTTTGCACTATTTCAGTATAATTGTGCATACCGGTCATTCCTCTCACAAGCATACCGGTCATTCATCTTACAAGCATACAGGTCATTCCTCTCACAAGCATACTGGTTTTTGTCATCCATTCTGGCCATTAGTACAAACCGGCCTTTTGGCCATCTTACCGGGTATTTTCACAAAAGAAGCACACCGGTTATTTTGCCATTCAAGACAAATTCTGCAAACCAGGCAAAATCCAATCAGCCGATCAACGAAACCAATTCTAATCAACATCTCAATATTTCTGGTCAATATTTTCTGCCGGTCAACTATTCTTGTCCTTAGAAAATTTCTTAGCCATTAAGATAACTTCTCATAAATTAATTAAGCCAAAATCTAATTATACAACCTTAATTACTATGTTTGAAAATTGGAACATTACAATTCTCCTCCATTTATAGATATTTCATCCTCGAAATTTGACCATCCTCGGAATCCAACAATTAAGGATATATTTCTTCTTTATATCCTGAGATCACTTCCTAAAAATTATTCCAATCCTTAATACTTGATTCTTTTCTCTAAAATTTTTGATTGAGGTTTTATCAAAGGCTAGGTTCTTAAGTCTCAATGGTCATTCATCCAAGTCTTCAAATCAGATTCTAAGGTCTTATGGACCCACAAAGTCCCACTGTGCTACTCTGATTATCCCCTTTTTCTAATGCCTCAGAATGCAAAGAGTGGAAAAAACAAAACCAAAGAAAACATGGGTCCTAAATATAACATAGACTGAAATTCTTCAAATAGGAAAGGTACCTTCAGCCACTTTTGGTAATGCTTCAGTAATTGTAATGTAATGTCCCAATTTTCAAACATAATAATTAAGGTTGTATAATCTGATTTTGGCTTAATTAATTTATGATGAGTTATCTTAATGACTAAGAAATTTTCTAAGGACAAGAATAGTTGACCGGTAGAAAATATTAACCGAAAATATTGAGATGTTGACCGGAATTGGCTTCATTGACCGGCTAATTGGATTTTGCCTGGTTTGCAGAATTTGCCTTGAATTGCAAAATGACCGGTATGTCTTTTGCCAAAATACCAGATCAACACGTTGACCGGATAAGATGGCAAAAAAGGCGGATTTACACTAATGGCCGGAATCAATGAAAATAACTGGTATGCTTGTGAGATGAATGACCGGTATGCTTGTGAGAGGAATGACCGGTATGCTTGTAAGGAAAAGTGACCTGTATTCTTGTAAGGAAAAGTGACCGGTATGCATATAAGGAAAAGTGAGCGGTATGCATGCAAGGAAAAGGGACCGGTATGCTTATAAGATGAATGACCGGTATGCTTGTAAGGAGAAGCGACCGCTATGCTTGTGTAAGGAGAAGCGACCGGTATGCTTGTGAGAGGAATGACCGATATGCACAATTATACTGTAATAGTGCAAAATTGTCGGTATAGAGCAAAATATCGGTATGCAAATGATTGGTATGATTTTGCCGGTTTGAATTGGCAAATTGACAACGATGCGATTTTACTGGTTTAAAATGATGAATTTTGCCAAAATAGTACAAAATGACGGAATGTGTATTATAAATGGAATGGTCAAAATAACCGGTATACATTTTTAAGGAAAAGTCCGGTTACCAAAATATCCGGTCAATATGACAAGAAGGCTAGTTTGCATAAAATGGCCTGCATGGGTGTATATACCAAGTGACTGGAATGAATGTGAGAAAAATTGCCGGTATGTATTTGGGCAAAATGATCGGTTAGCCAAAATGTCCAGTCAACACTCTCTTGACCGGCAGATTATGAGGAAGAAATCTGGCCAGCGCCTTCTTGATCAGATAGGCTGGGGAATGGGGGAAATGATCCGGTCAACGGAGGGTTGATCGGCTAAACAAAGCTAAGTGATTATAGGAAAGAAGAAGGGATTTCTGCCAAAGATGATTAAGTGAAATCCGAAAACGTTTTCCAGAGTGGATTGAGGCGTTTCCAGAGTGGATTGAGGCGATTTTCAGAGACGATAATTCGAAGGCGATTTCTGGAGACGATAATTCGGAGATGATTTCCGGAGAGAAATTCAGAGAGGATTCCCGGAGAAGAATTCAAAGAGAACTTCCAGAAAGGATTTTTGGAGGGAATTCAGAGAGAATTTCTGGAGCGGATTTCCAGAGAGGAATTCGTAGAGGATTTCCGGAGAGGAATTCAAAGAGGATTTTCGGAGAGGAATTCGGAGAAAATTTCCGGAGAGAATTTCCAGAAAGGAATTAAGAAGAGATTTTCGAAGAGGAAGCTGGAATAAACGTTGTCCGGAATTAAAAAATTTATCGGACCAAGATAGTCAACCGGATTGACTAGTTGGCCGGTTAGAGTCTGATTGGCCAAATTAGAGTAGGTGACTTGCTCTCACTTACTCCACTGACCTTCTAGAAAGAAAAATTGAGTAAAAAAAGAAGTACGAAGTAGCTATTTGCCCCCACCTACTACCAACAACTTTAACGTCTATAAATACTGAACTTAACGATTAAGATTGGAGTTGTGCAATTTGTGAGTAACGCATGGAGAAAAGAACTTCAAGTCAAATCTAGATCTAAGTAAGGGAGTTCGTAGATCGGGATTTCAGGCAAGTGTACTCGATATTTTATTAAAATTCATGTTTTGAATCTGATAAGTATTATTATTCTGATACTTTCCATCCAGCATGATGTAATGATTGCCTTCCTATGATCAGAATATGCGTTACATTTTGCATATGAGATTTTGTTCCATGATTCCTGCTCGAATAATATTAGAATTCTTTCTGTTATTATGATCGGTTTGAAATAGAATTATGTGTATTCATATATTGATACTGTTTATGAACAAAAGCATGTTTAAGGAAGTCTGACTATTTGCATGTAAAAGAAGTCCGATTATTTACTGATTTGCATGAGTCCGGTAAATTGCATCTTTGAAGAAGCCCGATAATTGCATCCGTAAAGAACTTCAGATTTTTTTTGAGAAGATCATGATTTATGGAAATGGATTATGATGGCTGAGAGCTGCAGGCCTTAAATGTAGCGATTTTGTTGGTCAAAATTATGGACCTTAAATGTAGCGTTATGTTGGTCAAGACTACGGACCTTAAATGTAACGTTTGATGATATATGATATGGGTTATGACAACTGAGAGCTGCAGGCCTTAAATGTAACGGTTTTATTGGTCAAGAGTTATGGATCTTAAATGTAATGGTTTTATTGGTTAAGAGCTACGGACCTTAAATATAGCGGGTTTTTAGCATTTAGTTTTGAATCTACAACTGATTGGAAATCGATTTTTCATACAAAAAGGATTTCGGCCCATGATCATGCTCTGCATGCATAGTAGTATTACTTAGTTTTTGAGTTCAATAAATATATATATATATATAAAAAGGACTTCGGCCCATGATCATGCTTTGCATGCATAGGAGTATTACTTAGTTTTTGAGTTCAGTAAATATATATATATATACATGTTTTCGTTTATGGATGCCTTGTTGGGCTTCTACTCACTCCTCTTTTGTTTCCAACTTTCAGACGATGATGAGTTTATACCGGATGAGAAAGAATTGGATTAGATGGACTAGATAGGAAGGAAAGGTTGGTCCAGACGCCCGTAGCAATTAAACATCGACCTTGATGTATTTTGGGACAATCTGGAATCTTTTGTAAAATGATCCCGTTATGAAAATATAAATGATATTTAGATGCTTCCGCTAACGTTTTATGGTTTGATAAATTTTGATTCCTAATGGCATCTCAGCTCGTTTGTTTTCTTTGGTTCCATGCGATTGACTTAAAATCCTCGGACAGTCAAGAGGATGACCCACCTAGTTCCACAAACCTAACTATCAGGCTGACTCAAGAGTTCCAGCCTTACACGATCCTGCACGTGCGATGTAAAATAAAAGAAAAAATTTAAGTCCACCCACATAAGTATACATATGTGTATACTTTTTTACTAGAATATATTTTAATACGGTATAAGGACGATAATTTGACGGAGGTCATAAATGGTGGAATATGGCCGTTCCGTCATATTTTTCTAAATCACTCGAAGTTAAGGACCTTCCTCAACACAAAAAGGATTGCATCCTTCTCTCAAATGGAGTAAGAAAAATCGAGTAGCAGGTATTCAGAGGAAGTACCGATAGACACTCAACTCACCTAAGAAGGTCACCATTCACAAGGGAAATCCGGATGCAGCCACTCCTTCAAAAGTTCAAGATGCCGACCCTGGAACCCTACAATGAAAGTTCCGATATTATGAACTATCTGGATCACTTCCGTACTCTGCTGAGCTTCCATGGTCTTAATGTCGCCACCATATGTCTATGCTTCCCACTGACCCTCAAGGGAGATGCTCGGATCTAATTCTACCACCTGCAGCCAAACTCGATCCGGACATTCCAGGAATTGGTTGACAATTTCCTATCGCAATTTGCCTCCATCTAAAGAGAGGAAAAGTAGCCTTGATACCTTGTATGCAACTGACAAGGGCTAAGTGAAAGTTTGAAACTCTTCTTGACCCGATTCAATGCATAAGCCCGTAAGATATCCAAGCTCACCGATGAGGTGAAGTTAAACGCCTTTGAAGCGACTTTGCAGCTAAGCAACTTTTTCAAGCACCTGGTCCATCAGAACCCTCAAACCTTCCAGGAATTTGAGACAATCGCTCGCACATATATAACCGCAAAGGAAACCAACGAAGTGAAGCAGTCATAGCGCATAAATCACCTCCCCTAGGGATTGACGAATGCAAGAGAGAGGAACAGAGATAACACAAACTCCTGCGATCCAAGGAAGCAACCCAGGATGGAGCTGGGCGCTCGAAGGGAGTTCAAACCCCTGAACCTGACCCCTTTGAATGACTCTCGGACCTACATTCTCACATAGATTCGGGACGAGAAGTTCTAAAAATGGCCAAAATAGCCCAAGAACTCAGAGGGAGAAGATCAATCTAAGCATTGTTTCTACTATCTATATCCGAGTCACAGCATCGAGAACTGCCGGACGCTGTAGATAAAGATAGAGGCCCTTGTTAGGAAAGGGCACCTCACAAGATTATTACGTGACCTAGGGCAGGCCCCAAGCAGAGTAGAAGAAGACGAGTTGGAGGAGCAGTAGCCGCGAAACCAAGTTGCAGCCGGGGTAGTCAATATGGTAGCCATGAGACCATCCAAGAGCAATACCTCGAACCGCTCAGAGAAAACTTCTAGCAACAAGAAGCCAAGAGTAAGAGTTAGAAAAGATGTCATTAGCTTCATTGACGACGATATGACACATAATAACTCCAAATTCTGACTCTCTGATTATATCCACATTCGTTTCAGACAGTACATTTGATTGTCAATTAAAACGAGTCATTATTGATAATGAAAGTTCAAGGAATTTAATGTATCCCCATGTTTACTTAAAACTCAAACTAACAAAAAAAATCGGATGAAATCAGCTGAGGGACCCCTATACAGTCTGGATAATGAACCCATCCCAATCCAGAGGACTATTCAGCTGGAAGTCATACTAGAAATGTAACCAAATATGACATCTTGTATGCTCATGTTCCTGGTGGTCAACCTACCCTCGGCCTACAACGCTATCTTGGATCGACCATTCCTTGCAGCAATTGAGACAGTGACGTCAATTCTGCATATGAAAATAAAGTTCCCAATAGCGTGCGGTGTCGGAGAGGTCCTAAGTGACCAAATATTCAGCTGGAAGTCATACTAGAAATGTACCCAAATATGACATCTTGTATGCTCATGTTCCTGGTGGTCGACCTACCCTCAGCCTACAATGCTATCTTGGATCGACCATTCCTAGCAGCAATTGGGACAGTGACGCCAATTCCGCATCTGAAAATAAAGTTCCCAACAGCGTGCGGTGTCGGAGAGGTCCTAAGTGACCAGATCACCGGCCGGACATGCCATTTGTCTCAAATCACACAGGCGACTCCAGAACAGTCAGCAGAAGACTTCAACCTCCGGGACAAAGCAACCCTACTACAGGCACAGTCTTGCGAGTCGACTGACCAAATCCCCTTGGATCCCCATGAAACCAAGAAATGTATACAAATCGGGAGCTCATTAACGGGTTAATTGCATGATTATAACTTTCCTCTGACAAAACTCTAATGTATTTGCGTGGGTACCCATTGACATGCCAGGAATACCGACCGAAGTAATGATCCACAAGTTGGGCCTTGATCTTGATCGTAAACCCATCAGGCGAAAGCGAAAAAACTACTCGATTGAAACGTTAATTGCCATACGCGAGGAGATGAAGAAGCTAATTGATGCGGGCTTTATAGGGGAGGTCCAGTACCCAAACTAGCTATCAAATGTGGTCCTTGTCAAGAAGAACAACGAAAAATGGCAGATATGCATCGACTTCACCGATATAAATAAAGCATGTCCAAAAGATAGTTTTTCACTACCAATTAGATCCGAAAGAGTCAATAAGACATAGATTACATTTCATTTATGACGGACTAAGGGACTTACTAATACAAGGTCATACTCGTTGGTCTGAAAAATGCTAGAGCCACCTACCGGCAACTCGTGAACAAAATGTTCAGGCCCAGATCAGTCAAAATATAATAGTATATGTGGACAATATTCTCACCAAAAACAAGACAACCGACGACCATATTCGCGACCTCAAAGAGACTTTCAAAGTACTCTAAACACACCAGATAAAGTTGAATCTGACCAAGTGTCTATTCGGAATATCTTCCTAAAAGTTCTTGCACTTTGTCGTCTCCCAGTGGGGTATCAAAGTGAATCTCGAGAAAATCAAATCCATCATGGATATGAGCCCACCTCGAATTGTAAAGGAAGTTTAAAGACTCACCGGGAGACTTGCAGCACTCTCCCAATTCCTAGTGAAATCGGCAAACAAGTATCTTCTCTTCTTCCAGGCTGTGAGAGGAACAAAGGCGAGCAATTTCCAGCGGACAACCAACTGCCAAGCGACCTTCAAAGAGTTGAAAGAATACCTTGCCAACCCTTCTCTCCTGACACTCCCATAAGAAGGCGAAAAGTTGTACTTATACCTAGCAATTTCGGACAGAGCACTAAGCTCAGTTCTAATCAGGCAGCAGCTTGAGTTACAACGGCCGGTCTACTACATCAACAAAGTCCTGACAGGCACTGGGGCTGGTTACTCGCACGCCAAAAGGACTACTATAGCACTCGTTTATTCCGCCTAGAAGTTACGACCATACTTCCAAGCGTACAAGATTGTCATCCTGACGGACTAGCCGTTAAAAGGTCTATTATAGAGACCCGACACATTCGGATGACTAGTCAAATGGGCCATCGAGTTGGGCAAGTTTGACGTAGAATTTCGACTGCAACCGGCCATAAAAGGTTATGCCCTCATAGATTTCATAGTTGAAATGACAACCCTAATTCCAGACGCCCTCAAGTTAAGTGAAAACCCCAGCCAGTAAGAGGAAACTCTAATATGGATGTTACCTGTAGATAACTCATCAACTTAATCAGGAACCAGAGCAGGCATGGTTTTGAGTACTCCAGACGGGTTGGATGTGAAATACTCAAGGACCCTTGGATTCCCAACCACCAATAATGTCACTAAGTACGATGCGCTATTGGCTGAACTTAGGCTGGCAAAGGAATGCTCAGCAAATATTTTGACCGTCTATAGCGACTCCGAGCGAATTGTCAACAAAGTCCTCGGGAATTTCGAGGTATATTGCCCTCTGCAAGCGAAGTACCTCACTAGAGTGAAAGCCTTGACCAAGGCGCTCGACAAGATCGAGATAACCTACAACCCAAAGGAGGACAACCGGAAGGCTGATCAATTGGCAAAAGCGGCAACTAGTAATCCTGAACAATAGGCCCGAGACATGCGAGAAGTTCTTGCTTCCCTGAGCATAAAGGAAGCGGAGTGAGAGGTGTTGCAGATCTCGAATGATAAAAATTGAATGACCCCATACAAAAGATACCTCACAAACGGCCTTCTACTGGAAAATTCAGAGGAAGCTAAGCCCATAAAAAGGATAGCAGGCTGGTACATCATCATGGATGAAATGTTGTACTGACAAGGGTACTCCACCGCTTACATGCGGTGCCTGACGACAAAAGAAGCTGACTATGCACTGAGTGAGGTACATCTCGAAATTTGCGGGTCACACATTGGAGGCAAGAACTTCACATTCAAAGTCATCCGACAACGCTACTATTGGCTGATGATGAAGCGAGATACCGTGAAATTCGTGAAAAAATGTAAAAACTGCCAAGTCTATGGCACCATTCCTCATCAGTCGCACACGGAACTGTAGGTCCTACAGTAGCCAGGGCCACTCACACAAGCGGTTGGCAAACTAAGCCCGATATGTTGGCATATTTCGTGACCGTGTCTAGTCATTCGTTAGCATCATTTTCATTATCCTAGAGATCTATATTAGATTCTCGCCCGATATTCACTGATGCACAACTCCGAGTATCCACACTTACTTAGCACCTGACAAGCGCTTGAGCGCCATTTCCTGAGAGATCGTGCTCAAGTCATACCAGATCGTCGCACAAGCGCCATTTCCCAAGAGGCTGCACTCCAAGCGCACCTAATCCCCGCACAAGCACCATTTCCGATTAGGCAGGGCTTTGGCTGCAAGCCAAAGCGTGCTTGACATGCGCCCAAATGCAGGGGCACGCATTTCCAAACGATTATATTTTTTAACTGAATTTTTTAGCTTCTTCATAAATAATCTCCTTCTCCTTGTGCCTAACTTCTAAAAATATTCTCTGTCAGCCGTTCTTCGAAAAAGAACTCACTTTTGAGCTTATGATTTGTGCCTATTAGAGAAAACTCACTCTTAATTCTAAAGCCTTAATTCTAGAGTTTTTCCCTTCATCAATTTTATTCTCTATACACTTTTACTGCTCTTTAACCTTTGTAAACGATGTGGGTGGCGTGAAAACAAAGATCTAGTGGTGTACAGAGATTTGACAGCTTATAAAGAAAGATTGACAAGAAAAACAGAAGGCATCCAATTATGTTGTCACAAACAAATCCAATGAGTTCTTTAATAAGGGTCACAGAATTAGAGTAAGTCGGCTAGGTTAACGCGTCTGTACTACTTGATCTATAAATTGACTTTCTTAGTATATTTCTTTCCTGGTTATAGAAGCCTGGAAGATTTACTCAATAACTGTAGTTATCGAAGTTTCCCTCTGTCACCAAAATTGAGCCTTGATTATTACTACTTATTGTGTTTATATTTTATATGCTTTTTATCGTTCGATTATTTAGATTT
>JAODPA010116187.1:0-18782 GCA_025585075.1 Nepenthes mirabilis
GGGGGGCTTGTGGGAAGGAGGGTTTTGCGAAAGAGAGAGAGAGGGGAAGGCGACGCCGGGGGAGGCAGCGTGGAGGTCGGTGGCAACCGGTGATGGCCGCACGGCAATGACCGGCTGGCGCGGCTGGGGTGGAGCAACGATAGCAGTTGCAGAGGCTGGCATGGAGGGAGGAGCCACGCGAAGGAAGAGAGGAGGAAACAAATGTCCCTGAGTCGAATTTTGACTTCGAAGTAGTTGGAAAAGTTATAAATTGGGTTGAGATAAGTGCACTCATACTCTCCATTTTCGTTTATATGTATGTTCATTTTGGCCGACACTGTTCACCGGCGTCCTGGGTGGTTTCGCTTTCTGATTTTTGGGACTTTTGCTTAAATTTGCTCTAAAATATTATTATCCATTACCCTAGTATGAAAATATTTCGATTTCGTGTCTGATTTGTAAGATTTAGGTGGATTTTTGGACCTGACACTGTTTACCTGTGCCTTGGACCGAATTTGCCAATTATTTTGAAAATTATGCATAAATTGGCATTAGGTAATTGTTACCCATAACTTGAGTATACAAATATATGAATTTCGTGCCCGGTTTCATGATTTTGATTGGTTTTCAGACATTGGACCCTAAACTTGCACCCCTGATGTTTTCACCAATTAAATCGGGATTTATTTATAAATTAGTTTTAGAGCATGGTTACCGCGTGTTGAATATGTTAAATTATTAATTGGGGTGTCCGAATTGATGATTTTATATGGTTTAAGGCTCATCAAAACCCTAACCCGCATTCCCTTTGAGTTTTATCCGAATTAATCGTAATTTATGCATGTTTTAGCTTCGTAAATTATGTTGCATGTTTTTGAAAGATATTTGATGTCCGGACAAGCTAAAGTTGCTTTCGGCTTGCAGCAGTAAGAATTTTCTATATATTCCAAGCTTTATGATAAATTATGCACGTATTGTGAACATATTAATCTGAAATATTTCAAAAATCATGCTATGAACCAATTGTCAGGAAGTATCGATCGAAAATTTTAAGAATTCTATCTGGCGCAATATTAAAAGGAAATCTTAAATTTTCCTAAAGCTCCAAAATAAATTATGTATAGAATCAAGAACACGTTAGAAAACAAACTCCAAGAAATATGAAAATCTATATCGAAATGTTAAGCTTCAAAGAAGAATTATGCATGAACTATGATCGCATGAGGACCCATGCTCACGAAAATATAAAAATTTGTATCGGAATACGACTATAGAAATAAGAATATGAAATTGTATGACGAATGAAAAATGATAAGAAAAGGGGATATTCTGCACTTTAGTTTTGGGCTTTGATCACAGGCTTCGCCCACGGACCTTAGCTATGGGCTTTGGCCTCGGGTTTCGGCCACAGACCTTAGCTATGGGCTTTGGCCACGGGTTTTGGCCACAGGCCTTAGTTATCGGCTTTGGTCACGGGCTTCGACCACGGACTTTAGCTACGGGCTTTGGTTACTGGTTTCGGCCGCGGACCTTAGATATGTGTTTCAATCACGGGTTTCGGCCATGGATCTTAGCTATGGGCTTTGGTCATGGGCCTTAGCTATGGGTTTCTGCTATGGATTGTTCTCCTGGAGTGAGAACTAGTATCGATTTGGTGTTAAGAGTAAAATTCCCTAAGAAAATAAGAAGCTAAGAACAAGTATTATGCATGATCTGACAAGATAAGGAATCTGAAACGAAACAAAGAGATCGAATGGCATTATGAAGGTTTTACCTTTATACATGTCTTGGGATTTATTAATTGTCATTCTTTCCTGCATATGCTTATATATATATCATTATGTTTTGAATATGAAGTTGCATGTTTCATAATATTTTTGTGTCTTATTGAGTTTTAACTCACTCTTACTATTTTTCTCCATCCAAATAAGCATGAGTTGCGCCCGTTGAGGCAAGGTAGAAGACTTGAGTCAGCTAGGCTCAAAGACAATGAAGATGACCTTATGGACTTAGTTATGTAGTTTCATATCCGCTGATGGGATATTTTGTATTTTTGATGCCTTTTGTTCATAGATGTATGCGTATAATTATATTGATGATAAGGAAATATTCATAGTATAGTCTTCACTGTATTGATAAATGTATATGCTTCCGCAGGTACTTATGGTTAGTTTGGATACCTAGTGGTATCTATTATGAGTTAACGTCGTATTGGAGTTATGACGTTAGTGCCACGTGAAATATTGTGGGGCTTGGATCCTGTATGATATTGATGGATATGTTGTAGTAGAGGTTGTGGTTTCTTTTGGGTCCCTTGTTGGGATGTTTTGTAGATTGTATATATTTGAACAACATCCATATTAGAATTGAAACTTCGCTGGATTTTCGGTAGAAAATAAGGGATGTCACAATATCCCTGTCCACCACGTGATGTGTGGACCGTCTTTTCCGGGGCATTAATTTTAAGAGGACTTCGTTCAGGCCTTATTGAACATTCTGTCATTGAGATGTAAATAAAAAGGATATGAGTTTTTTAGCTAAGAAAGAAGAACCATCCTACCCTTAGGATGTAAATAAAGAGGGAAGTGATGAATAAGATCTAATGATCTTGTGAGTGAGATCAAGATGATGAATGAAGAATTAAGAACTAAGGATCTCATGAGTGAGATCATTGAAAAGAAGAAGAAGAAGAACAAGAAGAACCATCCTGCCCTCGATATGTAAATAAGGACGGAAGTGATGAATAGCAACTAAGGATCTCATAAGTGAGATCAAGAACAAGAACAAGAAGAACAAAGGATCCCACGCTTGAGAATGAAAAGAAAGAACCATGAACCATCAAGTAAGAAAAGAAGAAGAACCCACAAAGGACCCACCAATAATTATGAGCCAAGAACCCTCCTGTCTACGAACCATGAATGAAGAAATAAGAAGAACCATCCTATTCTCGGGATGTAAATAAGGAGGGAATATGATCAGATTGTTTTAAAGAAGCATGTTTTCCTCATGTTTGTGCATCGTTTTATGTTGTACCTTGATCGCCTACATGTTTATGTTTCCATGATTCCCCTTTGCATATGCTTGCATTCTTTATATGAGAATCTACCTGTCCTTACTTTACAGTACACTTATTGAGTATTCAGCTCACCATTTGCTTTTTATTCCCTTCCAGATAAGTTGAGGCCTGATAATAAGGACTGAAGATAGGAATTGGCTAGTAAGAAGAGGACTCACTAGGCTTGAAGATCCTCAGACTTTGGGAAACTTTGAAGATTTGTAATTGTATATAGCTAACCTTGTTGATGGGTATTTTGTATCATGATGAATGCCTTTGTATTTTGATGAATGTATAATTATGCTTCTGCGGGATGACATATGGATCTAGTTGCTTCCGCATTGTTGTTTGTTGGAGTTTAAATTTTGTTTAGTCTTAGATAGCATTTCTTTTAGATCCAATAAGGTAGTTAGGAGTACTGTGTTAGAGTTAGGGATAATATGACTTGTGATTGATCCTGTGGATGAAATGTCATTGTGTTGTGAATTAAATTTTGAAGATTTGGTAGTTTATATGTATTGTAAGATTGTTTATACAGATTATTTGTATGATTTTTAGTCCATTTCTAGAGAAAGCTCTGCTCAATTTTCTGCAGACTTTAATGTTTTAAATTTAGGTATTTTAAATTTATTTTTGTTAAGTATGTCGATTAACAAAAAGTCCTAAAGGACATGACTCATTCTGTTATAGCCCGGATGGAGCAAATTGCCGAAATGGAGCAAAATGCCAATATGTAAATGACTAGTATAGTTTTACCAGTTTGGATTGGCAATTTGGCAAGGAGGCGGTTTTGACTACTTTGAATTTATCAGTATGCTTTTATCGGTATGAAATAACGGTTTAGCAGAATGGACGGTACGGAATTTCCGGAATGGATGACCGGTTTGGGAGAAGAGGGCAGTATGAAATGGATTTACCGGTTTGGAATGCCAGTTTCTTTAAAAATTTTAGAATGCAGTTGTTCAATTAAGAAGAGTTGACCGAACTAAAATAGTTGACTAGAAGTAGGCTTGGCGTACCTATTGTGCGCCGTGGACTGCGTTCAAGCGCCAGTCCATGTAAAAGCCATGTCCGGGTTTTATAACCGTTGGCTGTGTGATTTTTGGGGGAAAAACATTTGGGTAGAGAGAGGAAGAGAGAGAGGGCGCGGAGAAGAGAGAGAAACAGAGCAACGAAGGCTCTTAGGTTTGATTCCGACTTAGAACTAGTTGGAAAAGTTATAGATCGGGTCGATATAAGTGTACTCGTACTTTTTTTTTCTTCCTTTCGATTTTTACTCGTTTTTTCTCAGGTATTTTCATTCTAGTACTCACCCAAATTATGAAAAATGTGGAACCAATGACCCTAGTATGATTTATTTACCGTTTGATACCCGATTTCCCTTCGATTCGCCCGATTTGGCTTCACCAAACCCTAACCTGCGCCCAGCTCGGGTTTCCCTTCACATTTCCAATTTCTATGCTTATTTTGCCATTAATTGTGTATTACCTATGCCCCAATTATGTACATACTTCGGTTCCGATTTTTTAAAATTTGACCCCTTTGGCACGTTTAGACACTCTAAAATGCCCATGTTACTGTTCACCCGAGGCAAATCATGAATTTTGCATGTTTCCAATGTATTTAATTGTTATATAAGTTATATCTAATTGTGCATGCTTAATTGTAAGCTCCGAGAAAATATGTTGTGCTCCGTTTGTAAATAAAATATGTCCCGGAGGCCTCTAAAGTGATAATTGTATCCCGGTGGTAAGAAATTTTAATCTTTTCTATGCATTGTGATATTCATGCATCCAAATTAAATCGTGAAAAGATTTTGATCCGAATAAAAGATAAAAATCGTACAATTATTCAGAGAAAAATCCACAATGTGTTATGTGATCGAATTGTTCTCTTGGATGGAGATATCGTGAATGAATTATGATGGACATTTCCTCAAATGAATAAGAAATCATAAAATTAGAACTACAGAATTATATTACGGTGGGTAATATCCGTTGCCTTGTCATTAGTTTTATCGCAGAAACTCAAGGATTTTTCTGACCACCTACTACAGCGAGTAATACTCTTGGCAAGTCTTAGGATAGGACTATAGAAGGACGATGACTACCTTTAGACCACGGGAGGTTAGGACAGTATTTTATTGGCCCTGTATACCGGATGATAGGTATACCGTTATTCCATGTGATATTCGGCCTGTCTACAGTCATTATATGGATGGCCCCTCCTCTAGGTCGATAATAACAGTTCACGGCCTTAAATCATGTGGAGTATCATTATCCTCTTCTCGTTCTCCCACACATTTAGTTAGTAAGACTTACTAACCCTAATCCGTAAAGATTATTATAAATTATAAAAGTATATTGAATCATATTTCATACCCTCATGCATCTCTACCTATTGCTCCCACCCCCTTTACTGTTTCATTTGTATATATATTGTTCATGTTTTGCTTATGTTATACTTGTTGAGTTGTTAACTCACCATTAATTATTCTTCCTTCCATATGAGCACGCTTTTATACCTAATGAGTCTGCGTAGGCAGTAGGCGTAGGATAGGCAGCTGGACATGATGTGAAGAGCTTTTAGGACTTAGCTTTATAATTTTTGTATGGGATGAAGAATTTGTATAATTCATTTTGACACTTTTAGTAATACGTATGTGACGATGGATATATAATTTAGTTTTTGCTGTATGTTTATAGTTATAGTAGATTCCGCAAGTTTCTTTTATGGTTGTAATTGGTTACCTAATTGGTACTTTTCTGAACTGGTATCGTACCCGAAGTTATGACGCCGGCGCCATACGTTATAAATTTGTGGTTGTTAGGATCCTGTGATATGTTGTATGTGTGTTGTGGTCATTGTACAGGATTTTGTACTGGTTTTGTATTTGGTGGACGTTCGTTTTATAGACGGAGCTTTGCTGAATTTTTGGCAGATTTCTTGATCCGTCACACTAAATCTCCTGAATTTTTATTTTCTATACCATTAATTAACAATGATGATTTCCTCATGTTCAGGGGTAATACCATCACATTCATTCAAGTCCGGCAAATGAAAGCATCCCCAACCACAGCAGCTAGCTCAATCGCTGGTCAATTCCTTTGTTGACAATCATCAGGATCCTTTGATCCAAACAAATGCATTTCAGAAAGATGGCCATTTTCACAATTGGCATTGCATTTTAATTTGGAAGCAACTGCTTTAAAAAGCATGAAAAATGTTTATTATTAACAACTACAAGGCATAATGTTGACATAGTTGGATGTGCTACCCCAAGGCACAACCATGGTTGATGAAGAAGAGGATACGGTTGCGAGCTTGGTGGTGGAGATGTCGGTGATGGAGGTGGCAGCTCTAAAGACAGAATGGCCAGTTTGGCACTCTACTGGATTTCTTGAACGGTGGTGGCCCCTGTTCATATGTCGTTCACAGTATTTGTAGTTGGCAATTGCATCTCTATTGCACCGTCATTTCTTCCCGTTTGTCTGACGACACTGACCAGGCTCAGGATCAGTGATGTTTGAAAATCCCAGAGGGAAAGGACTCCATCTACCTAGGCACCAATTCATAAAATAAGCACCCAAATCAAGAATACCATCATTTTCGGAATGCCATTAACAAAGAATGTTGACGCAAATACTTGGACCCTACTTGATGAGCAAGGGGAGCTTCACCTCACTAAAAAGGTGTAGTGGTAGTTGCACCTATTCATCTATAATGGCAGGTCTACATAGGAAGAGATAGATGGAAGTGATACAACGCAAAAATTCCTGTCTTAATAATCGATTAATGGTGAAATTGCAACAATACTAACACAAGGTATCATCCATCGGTTAGAAAATAATCAAATTGAAGTACTAGGTCTATATACGAAAAGAAACGAGTAAAAACTGCAGGCACCTATATACTATTTACTCCTCCGAAAAATTGAGTTTGTTCATTTTCTCGATGGTTGTGCAGGACACCTTTTACCTGTAGCTTTGCTGAAAGCAGATGCTGCGCGGCAAAAGTAGGGCAATGTCGAGTCCTCCAAGCTCCTATCCACCAAACCGCCATTATTTCTGAGGAAGGAAGCTTCTGGCTTGGAACAAGAGAAGCTTAGCAGCTTCATTGCATACGCGTCTCAAATTGGGAATTATCCAATAAAAGTATATTTCAGTAAAATATTACGTCATTAATCACATTAACCCCTAACAAAATGCTCCAATTATAACAATTTTACTTAGCTACAAGCAGCCGCAACAGTTCAATTACTACCACTGTGTACACACACAGCCAAGTGCTCAATTCATTGGCAAATTATACGGCAGCTGCGTTGTGACCAAATCTGATACGATCTCCATGGTAGTGACGGATATACACCGGCGTTGATGAGAAAATTGCAACGGAAGGGGAGATCTGCAGAGGAGGAAGAAAGGAACGGGTGCGAGGGAAGGAGGGGAAAAGGGAAATAAGGAGAGGGGAAGAGAGAAACCGAGGAAGACAGAAGGCAGAAGAGGGAGAGAGAGAGAGAGAGAGAGAGAGTGAGTGAAGTTAAATATTCTCTTCCTTTCATTATATTCTTAGCTACATAATATATAAGGGCATAGTGGATGGTTACGGGAAACCGGCATGGGAAACGGGAAACGGGAACAACCAACGAAAATAAAAACAGAAAATGGAATTCGTCACATCCGATTCGATGACTGTGCTGAAGATTGTCATCCAGCTTTGGAGGGTGTATGAACGAGTACGTAACATTGCCGCCTCCATCAAAAACCTTGTCCTCAAGGTTGAATAAGGGACAAGTTTGATTAAATAAGCTGCCAAACCCCAATTTGAGCGCAAGCGCGTCTAGCGTCCCGTGTCCGACGAAACTTCTACTCCCACCGGGTCTATGATGCGAGCATAAGTTAGAGGAAGAGCCCATCCCAAAAGACCGGTCTGATGGGAGGGAAAGTCCCCCAACTTATAAGCGGGAGGTTGTGCCTCCAACTCTCCGATGTGGGACTCGCATCATTCCTCCCTCCTTCAACAGCCGTGACCTCGACGGCTGCACTTTGCGACACTTCACTCGGCGGCTTTCACTCTACGACGTTTCACTCCGCCCCGACGCACCGGCAACAGGTCAGCCCCTCCGTAGGTAGCCTTTTTCGGTCAGAACCCTCCGCAGGTAGCCCTCTCCGGGTCGGGGCTGGGTCTCAATGAAAGCACCATTTGATGCGAGTATAAGCTAGAGGGAAAGCACATCCCAAAAGACCGGTCTGATGGGAGGGAGAGCCCCCCAACTTATAAGTGGGAGGTTGTGCCTCCAACTCCCTGATGTGGGACTCGCATCAGCCTTTTTTGCGAGCAGAGGAGTAGATACTCCGATTGGGTTCTCAGCCTTACTTCGAGCTCTGCTCAAATTTAAGAGCTCACACACATATCCAATAAGATTAAGAGTAATTTCACCAGTTGCTGCCAGCCTATGATCTCTGGGATATATCCTACTTGCCAATTCATCAATCCACTGACTATCACTCAAGAACAAGTTTTCACCCGGGATGTAAACCTGCATGTGGTCAATGAGTCCATTGCTTACTCTTGCTATGATGCCTTTCCACCATTCATCAGTCCACCTGGCGTCTATACGCACTCCAACTTCATAGGAAGAGTCTACTACAATTGTATGAGGAGGGCTCGGCTAAAGTGTGGGTTGTCTAGAGCCTCTCACACCGAGTTTAGCAGGTGTAACCACCCCAAAAACTGGAACCCATTCCTCAAGGTTGTTGCCCCCATTCTGATCTTCCTTTTCATCGTATTGAATTTTCATCTGCTTTCGCAGTATTTCTAAGACAGTACTCCTAAAACAATGTCTTTGAAAGTCACTGTCATTGGACAGCAACTCAATCCCCTCGTAAACCTCCAAAACCTGGCCATCCTGACATTTGCTGAACAACACATATTTGAAGGTAAACAATCTCCTACTAGACATATAGTAGTTGATGTCTTGGCACAGTGGCTCATAGGTAGTTTTCTTCCCTGTTCAGCTCCGGAATGAATTTTCAAGAAGCATTGCTGCTCTCCAACGTTTCTAGTTCTCCCAGTTCCTCGTACAACATTTTCATCAGCATGAAAAGTCTTAACTGTCAGCATTAAAAACCATCTTACTTGAACTTTCTTGTGTTCCCTTTTTCTTTCATACATATCTTCTAAATATGCAACATTCGCACTTCTTTCCTTAGCCCTGACAAAGACCAGGGATTGGAACTCATGTAGCTTGTTCTGCTGCCAAGATGGATGGCATTCGGCTTGGTTGATAGCAGGAGGAGTACGAGCAATTGCCAGCAAATCCCCGAGTTTCTTCATGTACAATTTACTTACACCAATTACTTTTGCCTTTCTGGAATCATAGACTGCTTTCATAGTCTTCCATGTACTCGGAATATCAACTGGAAGGATGTTTTCGAGCTCAAAAGTCATAGAATCCTTCTTCATCCTTACTGGCCACTGTATAATGTATAAATCAATATAGTCCAACTGCAAGTCCTTCTTGGAGACCACCTGCATAAAATCTGCAATGCCCTTGTATAGCTGAAGGGAAGCCATTAATACAATTCTCTCCATTTGATGAATAAAATTGTGTATGCATTTTACAATCTGGAGTGTAACCGCATCACCACAATGGAAACAAATATATTTGTATTTTCCCAGCCAACATATTACATTTAAGAGGAGAAACCTCAATAGTGTCTGATAACCCTGTTTCCCAGAGTAGTAGTGGGTATCAGTTTCCACAAACAGGTTCAGCACATTGTGCACAGGATCAGAGTAGTAGAGGCGGCCATATTGGTTATTGACTCCGAGAGCACAATTGCTTCCTCAGTCTTCAAGGTCATCCCCTTCCTAACACTTGGGATTTGTAGTGTCATCTCAAAGACAAAGGGAAGGACACAATAAGAATTGGCAGCTGAAACTAATTGGACAACATTCAGCAGAACAGAAACATCTCGGCAAAACAGAAGAATCTCGGCAGTCAGAAGCAACACTAACAGAAAATATATGAGGATATATGAACGCCAAATCAGTAATTCAAATGTAAATTGAAATGTAGTCGGCAAGTTGGTTGGGTGGTTGTAGCGTCCGATTACACTGTTCGAGGCCTCGGCCCAAACCACCAAAATCTTCCAAGAAGTGTCATCAAATAGGGTTGCTGTCTCCAGATGCACCCCTTCTGGAAAAGCTTCATGATGAAGCCGTGGGATGATATACAGTTCAGCTGCAAGAGTGACTATCAATTTTGCCTGTCCAATTGTCAAGGCATGGAGGTGAAATTGCCGACTAATAAGACTTTGCTCGATGCCCCAATTTGGTGCACGCAGTGCTTGTAGTTGAAGAAAAGATGGTGCGTGTGGCGCTCGCAGTTGCAAATGGAAGGAATCTCAGTTTGAGCTACAGTAGGACCTCGGTCCTGCACTATAGTTGAACCGAGATGGAATGAACCGAGGTGATGAAGCAGGACAACGCAGAGAGTAGAGAAGCCATTGTCGATTCTTTCCACACGAGCATGGATTCTTTCCACAAGAATCCAGCAAGCTTTTCTCAGGCGTTGGAAGAACAGAGGAAATCACCGACAGAGATGCTTGAGCAAGAGTCGATTCTTTCGGTTGCGGCGCCTCATCATCTCCACCAAGGCTACCAAGGCTTGACAATTTCACAGCCAAGTCAGCACCACCAGAGTCCTTCGCAGGTATGAATGACAGAATTTGTTCTGAGGTGGAAGGTAGAAGAAGATGAGAAGACGGGATGAAAATCGAAGTGGATTTTGTAGACGACCGAAAATGGTGGTCGCTTCGTTGTTGTTCAATTCGGGCCAAGGTTGGCAAATTCTTAGTGAGGGATGGGAGAATTAGTTTAGTGGTGGATGCAGGTAACAAGTTTGTTGGATATGCGTGAGGCTGTTGTAGGTGGATTTGGTTCAAGGGAGGGAAAATGTTTGTGTGGGAGGATCGAATCTGTGTGATAGTAGAGACGGAGGAAGCAATTCGAGTAGCAGGTGATGGTACTGACACCGTGCTCGAAGTAATGGCAGTGTGAGGAAAATTTGAAAAAGTGGAAGCCAAAATTGGTGATGAAGTTGAAGACGACGAGAAATTTGTTGTTGACAACGGTAGTCGGTTGAGGCGGTTGGGGCAAGAGGACCTAATTTGTTCGAAGATGAGAGCAGAAACGGCGATTTGAGGAACGGGTGGTGGTACAGAACCCGTAATGGAAGGGATTGCAGGAAGAGGGATGTGACGATGGGAAGCCATCGTAGAGGAAGCTATAGGAAGCGAAGAGTTTACTGACCGGCTAGTGGTTTGCTCGAAGCTATGAAGTGCTTTGCTGAGTTCCACCATGGACGAGCTGAGTTCGGTGCAGGACGACCGGATCTGTACAGTTCGGTGGATATAGAGGCGCCAAATCGGTTGGTAGCTCGTCGGAGAGCCTTCATCTCGTTGGCCAGTGCGGTGATGGACCTCTCGAGTGCTTCGAGAGCTCGTGCTTCGATCTCCTCAGCATTGGTCTTAATGAAAGCACCAAATGATACGATCTGCTTGGTGGTGACGGGTATACGCCGGCGATGATGAGGAAATTGCAACGGAAGGGGAGATCTGCAGAGGAGGGAGAAAGGAACGGGCATGAGGGAAGGAGGGGAAAAGGGAAATAAGGAGAGGGAAGAGAAAAACCGAGGAAGACAGAAGAGGGAGGGAGAGAGAGAGAGTAAGGCTAAATATTCTCTTCCTTTCATTATATTCTTAGCAACATAATATATAAGGGCATAGCGGACGGTTATGGGAAACGGGGGAAATGGAAACGGGCATGGGAACGGGGAAACGGGAACAACCAACGGAAATAAAAACAAAAAATGGAATTCGTCACATCCGGTTCGATAACTATGCCGAAGATTGTCATCCAACTTTGGAGGGTGTATGGACGAATACGTAACAAAATCTGCATTAAATTATACGGCAACAGGAGTCCAAATCAACTTCCCAAGATGCCAAGAGACGTGAGTGCAGAAAATCAAGCCTGCCCCAACTATACTTCTTGGACAAAGTAGTAGCATCAAAAGTTGGAACAGGTTTGTACTTGATGATAGGGAAAGATCTCTAGAGAGTTGTTGTCCAAGAAATCCCTACATCAGGCACATTAAAGCAGCGCTTAAAACTTTTGAGCTTATAATGGTCCAAATGTTCTTAAAAGGATAAATAGAAAGACAACAAAAGAAGAAAGATTCATATCTATATCATACATAGCAACATTTCTCTATGTTAAGAGTATGAGCATATGCAGTAAATATAGCAAATGTCAATAACTATAGAATAGAATTCAATTGTGGATGTGGTTGCAAAGCTAAGGGATAGTTTTAAATTGAATGGAAATAATGTAAAAAAAAAAAAGAGACAATTGAATGAAAAATCCGGTATTACAAAGAAAATAGATAGTAACACAAATCAACAGCGGCCGAAAAACCATTACAAGTCTGTTTCTTACAACTTTGAATCTCAGGGTAGGAGATGGTTTTAAATTTTATACGGTTCATTCCACTACGAATCTGATATTTTCTAAATAGTATTCAGATCTTCCTAATCATATTTAAGATTTGGATACTGAATGAGATTAAAGGCGAAGTAAAAAAAAATTCCAAATTCACTCCAATTTTGAGTGTGAATCTGGCAGAAAGTTAGAACGAAAGGTGCCCAACTTCCAAACTTCATTTGTCAAAAAATTAATTTCTGTAAGTAAAGAAAAACCCTCTAATAGGTGAGGTACACTCTAGCGTTCTGTAAAATCTGCAAATGTAAATTATCAGCAGCCCATTTTTTCAGACTCCCCAAACACAGTACTTAGACCAACTACGCTCAATGAAATAAAGATTGCTATACTTATTCCCAAAACAAAGCATGCCACGGCATATGCTTCAAGGAAAAATGGAGCAACTGACAACCTTTTCTAGGAGATGGTTCATGCAACATACGTTGTTTTCCATTCAACTTTATCTCATTTGTAATTCAAGACCAAATTCTATGAATTTATTTACTTAGCTATGATTCCACTTGGTCATCCCTTGTACCTCTACCCTCTTTTCAAGCCTGTATCCCAGATAGGTCATCCAGGGCACCCGTCACACTATGGATCCCGGATAAATGAAGAATGGGAATTCATAATTATCCCAATTCAACAAATCAAACAAATGTAGATCATTTAATTATCACTGCTTGCATGTAGTCTTCTCACTAGCTAAGTGAACAAAAGCCCAAATTGACGACTAAAATGCAGCATTAATTAATCAAGAAAAAACCTAAAACTTTTAAATTGAATCGACGAAGCAAAGTCACAAAATTTTCAATCACAGCACAGGCAAACGAAACTAACACAAAATTTTCAGAGCAACAGATCTTCAATTTTCAAATTGTTTCTCCACATTTGAGCAGAAAAAGGGTCTGACTAGAATATAAACAAATAGTAATTGATAATTCAACAGAAAAACATAGCAAAAGAAATAAGAAAAGAGGGCATACTCTTGAGCTCCTCAAGCCAACGACTGATTTCTGGCAAACCTTGACAGAAAGATTGATTTCCCAACTGCTGAGTCTCCTATTATGTTACGGGCCTTAGTTATAGAAATTATGATGAATTATCAGTACATCTGACTATGTGAAGAAGCTCTTAAAAATTTCAACCATTGCAAAAATTATACCAGTTATTCGGTTATACGGTTTATTTGTTTTATTCGATTTCCTGTATGTTTTCCCTATTTGTTCCCTCTTCTATTTCTCTATTTGATTCCCCTTTTACTGTTCTGTTATGGTTTTGTTTTGTTATGGCTATATGTATTGTTCCGTGTGGTTAATGGAAGAAGAAGAAAGATAATTTCCCTTGCCTTTTACTCTTCTGCTTTTCTCTCTCTCTTCCGGTCCTCTCCCCTCTCTTTCTCACCTTTGTCACATTTCTCTCCTTCTCTCTCTGTGACCTTGGTCACAATTCTCTCCCTCACTCTCTATTGTGACCGCGGACTTTCTCTCCCTTATCCCGTACAATTTCTGCCTTCTGTCAGCTCCCCTTCCCCTTCAATTGCAGATTGCAACAATAAACCCTCGTCATAGTGAAGCCATATGCATCATTGGTGCTTTCATTGAGACATGGTAGAGGAAATGGCTCTCACGATTGAAGCACAAGCACTCGTCACACTCAATGCTTCCATCGCAAAGTTGTCGATGGAGTTGAAGGAGGTGTAGGTGACCGTCCAACAACACATAGACGCCATTGTTGCCCATGCTTCTGCCAAAGCACAAATATAGAACTCCCTTGATGAAATCCTTCAATTGCTCAACCTAATTGAGCGAAAATAGAGCTCATCTGCTCACCTCTCATTGCCGTTAAACCCTTCACCATCCGTGGTTGCTCCATTCGTCACTTGCCACCCTCCACTGTTGCTTCTAACCACCACCGCGTTCATGGCATCTTCGACCATGATTCCACCACCACATCCGAAAATTTCAAGCCAAGCCTCACTCCGAAAGTTACCCTTACCACCAGACGCCTAAATCGCTATTCCACTTCCTTTACCCCAAATTGCCATTACTTCTTGCAAAACATCCAAACAACTACATCCAGACGGCATCACCAGCTCTGCCTCCACCATGGCACCATTTCAGTAACCCCTTTTTGAAACCCCTCAAGCCCAAAACCGAATCAACCGCCAGACCATACCCCCAATGCCCACGTCGCCACCAGACACACAAACCTTGCAACCTATATTACCGGGAGCCATCGGCATGGTAAAATTGGTGGCAGTCAAAGTGAGCACAAGCTAAGTGAGTCTTCCACCGCCGTCTGAATCGGAGAAGGACAGTGGAGGTGCTGAACTGGCTGAAAAAGGATTAGGGAATGTGAAGTTCTCAAGCCTCGATAGCACTGGTGGATCTGATGCTATATCGAAGCCTAAAGGATTGACTATTGCTCAGGCCTTACCGTCCGCAACTTCCTCGGTTGGGAAATTATGTTGTAGATCTTATGTTGTTCCAACTCCTTCACAGAGGATGACTTCACCCTCTGCCAAAATTCGTACTCTTATTGTGAAGTCATCAACACAAGGCAATGAAGAAATTGTGGATTCTTAGGACTCATCCAGTGCTTTTGTAATTTCAAAAGGCGGCCTAGGCAGAACTCGTGCCCTTGCTCCTGTCCAATCGTTGCCAGAACTGGACAACTCTTTTCCTACTTTTGGATCCAAGCAGCGGGAACAACTTGAGAATAATAGAGTGATTGAGCAAATCATCTTAACCGGCAATTTCTCTTCTGTGACTGGAATAATAGACAGGCAAAATCACTAGTCACTCTTACAGCTGTCTTGTCTATTAATCCTTGGCTTCATAATGAAGCTCATCCAAATTGGGCAAGCACGGCAAGAGCAAAAATATTTGATGACACTTCTTGGGAAAATGACGTTGTTCAAACTTGTGTGGGAAACTGCTTGGGAGGTGATGATCGACCATTGGTGTACAAGCTCCTATGGTGGGGAGTTTGGAAAATTATATGTTCATTGCTACATTGCCCATGGTTTTCTCAGTTGGAACGAAGTTGACTAATTTTTTTTGCTGTGAACACCACGACATCCATAATTGTTGATGGAAGTGTGGATGGGGGTTTCCTGTGCATAGAGTTCACTATTAACTTTCTGGTGATATCCTCCGAATTTGCATCAACGACAACTTACCATGCCATTGCAATTATTTTACCATTAATGGACTTGTATCCTTTAAGTGTTTAGCATGGGTCCCCTATGAAAACATTAACATTGGACCCTGATGACCTGCGAACCTAGCATGCTGCTGCTCGGCTTAGGTACCTCGCATCTGAAGCTACTGAACAGTAAGAAGCTGCTAGTACATTGCTGTGACGCATGTAGATAGGAGGCTATTGGGAGAATTCTATTAGGTCTTGTCTGAACAAAATTTTGAAGGAGTAGATGGAGGAATTTCAAGAGCAAGCCCTTCCTCTAGTGCCAATCAAATTTGCTTGCTTGGCTAACCGTAGATGCTCTTTCTATGATACACACCAGATGAGGGCACAGAGCAGAGAACGAAGAGCAACAGCCGCAACACTCTGTTAAGATTATCCCACGTTTAACTTTGAGGATAAGGTTCTTTTGATGACGATGGCAATATTACGGGCCTTAGTTATACAAATTATGATGAATTATCAGTGTATCTGACTATGTGAAAAAGTTTTCAAAAATTTCAATAACTGCAGAAATTATACCAGTTATTTAGTTATACAGTTTATTTGTTTTATTTGATTTTCTGTTTATTTTTCCTATTTGTTCCCCCTTCTGTTTCTCTATATGATTTCCCTTTTACTGTTCTGCTCTGGTTTTGTTTTGCTATGGCCATATGTACAGTTTCGTATGGTTAATGGAAGAAAAAGAAAGATAATTTTCCTCGCCTTCTACTCTTCTGCTTTTCTCTCTCTTCCCCAGTCCTCTCTCCTCTCTTTCTTACCTCAGTCACATTTCTCTCCTTCGCTCTCTGTGACCTCGGTCACAATTCTCTCCCTCACTCTCTGTTGTGACCGCGGACTCTCTCTCCCTTATCCCTCACAATTTCTGTCTTCTGTCAGCTCCCCTTCCCCTTCAATTGCAGATTGCAACAGTAAACCCTCGTCACAGTGAAGCCGCACGCATCATATTATCACTATTTTGAAAAGGTATTCTTCCCCTGAAACTTCTTCCTCCATCATTGGAAGACATAAAAGGAGTGCTTGCGAAGTGAGACGAGAGGGCTTTGGGGGTATTTGATTGCGATGGAAGGCCAGGAGATAAAAAGGACACCCTAGCTTTGAAGAGGTTGGAAATGGCGGTGGCAGCAGCAGAGTAGACTAGATTGCGTGAGGGAACGGGGGCACTCCATTGCCATGGGCACAAAAGCATTCAGAATGAATTAACGTCCATCCACCCTTTTATTTTCATTGACATTTTCTTGTCCCTTCACTGTCTTGTAGAACATATCAAAAATGGAGAGGAGAGGAGAGAATAGAAAGAGGAGATTCTGTAGAAGAAGAAACTTCGAGAGAAAATTGCTGTCAGTCGGCCCACGTCTTCCCTCTTTTCTGGAGAACAGATCGAAGCTGGAGAGGAGAGGAGAGGAGATTTGCAGAGAAAAATAAAAATGGCGGTCGATGTTAGTCATCTCCTGTTCAAAAATTTAGGATTACTACAAACTAAAATATTAGTCGTCGGATCAAAAGCAACGGACAACCAAGATTTTATACTGAGATATTTAATTTCAACAATTCAGTTAAATTTAAAATCAAACGGTTAAAATTATATCTTATTTATTAAATGTTTGGGCTATCCAATACGAATTGGACGGCCCAAATCCAACATTGGACGGCGTCCATTGCCACCAAATTTGTTTTGTGAAGGCCGGATATAGCGAATCAAGTATGGATGGTGCCGTGGGACTGAATTTCGCTAATATTCGGCTTGCTCCATGAATTCTACTGCTAAATTATGCTGCAGATTTCTTGAGTCTTGCTGATGTATGATGCATTCTGCCCGAGGTGTGCATTTGCCTGATTTGGTCTGTTGCACTTTTAGCCTGGTATGAGGTGTGTAAATGATTGTTGTGCACGATTGGTTGGATGGTAGGTTCAGTCGGTTTATAGGGTTGACTGCGTGATTTTATCTATTTTCCTGATGCTTGCTACTGCCCGGGTGTTGCTCATGCTGAAACTCTGAGGCTATTGCTGCTTCAGGTAAATGACCGAGGTGATGCATACTTCCCGAGGTATGCATTGCCTTCTTTGGACTGTAGCCTTTGTAAATGACCGGGGTGGTGCAATCGACCGAGCTGGAATTGTCCACCAGTAATATTGAGATGCAATCTATTGAACAAGATTGCGGGCTCATGTCGAGTGCGGGTCTGTGCTCTTCTTGGGACAGTGGTGGCAGTCTTGCTCATGATTCTGTTTGCTGCAGAATTCTTGAGTCTTGCTGATGTATGATACATTTTGCCTGAGGTGTGCTTTTGCCTGATTTGGTCTGTTGTACTTTTAGCCCGGGATGAGGTTTGCAAATGACCGCGGCTATTTTTTTTGAGTTGCAAACGGCCGAGATATATGCTTGTGGTCGGGATGTCTGCAAGGCTATTGCTGCTTCAGGTAAATGACCGAGGTGATGCATACTGCCCGAGGTATGCATTGCCTTGCTTGGGCTGTAGCCTTTCTAAATGACCGTGGTGGTGCAAACAATTGAGTTGGAATTGTCCACTAGTAATTTCGAGATGCAAATGACCGAGACATCAGTTTGGCCAAGATTGCACATGTCAGAGATTAATTGCTTCTGGCAGAGATGGTGATCCAACTTTGATTCAAGGTTGATGAATAGGGCCTTTTATGTTTCTATTTTTGTTTTCATGACTTGTGTCATGGTGCTCAGGGAATGCCCTTATTGCTATATTCTACTTCCAAGTCGATAAAATACTTGGATTAGAATATAGGTGTTGTAATTTCTTTTCTTTTTTTTAATGCATTTTAATTACTTATCAAAAAAAAGAGAAGAAGGTCGGATATAGCAATTCGAGTGCCGTATGGACGAGAGATCCTGAGTAGTAATCCTTCGGTGCTAGTTTGGTGACGGTGGACACTCCGAATAGAGATGAGGGCCTACCACGTGAGCCGTTGGTGTAAAATGACTATTGCATTGTAATATAGTTTTTCATTTTCTATTTTTTAT